>VXBP01007098.1:1079095-1203352 GCA_013400115.1 Rhinopomastus cyanomelas | reverse complement strand
GGGGGGGGGGGTGGTGGGGTTCTCTCTTACTAGTTTGTTTGTTTGTTGGTTTTGGGGAGGGAAAACCAAAACACCATTTCAGCTAATACAGATTATGAACTTCTGACTGACAAGCAAATTGTTATTAACCATTTATCTTACGGAAGATGCACCTTTAACTCCAGAAGACAAACTCACAGTAAGAAATTGCTTAAGATCGGAGGGCTGCTGTCCCGAAAGAGTCACTTGAGGGTACCAAGATAACCCAGTGATCTGCTCATCTGCAGAACCAATTCCCTATGGCTGTGATCATCTCGCAGAATGCACAGAGAAGTTTTATGACTGAGAAGCTGTTAGTGTCACTTCTTACCTATCAGTGTTCACCTTAAGCAGCTTTAGAAACAATTAAACACTTTCAGGAAGTGACATTATACTTGAACACACTTTACCTTCTTTCAACAGTTTCTGTAATATTTTCACAAATATGCTGTCTTTAGATGCTTCAATGGGATCATCTTTAACATCTGAACTGGACCACCTGCAAGTTAAAAAATAACTTGTAGAAAGAATTGCATAGATGAATAAAAGCTAACAAGAAAAAATATGCAGAAAATGCGATAGATTATCTGAGATTATTAATAGATGCTCACACCCAAGTGTCATGTGCTTGGTAACAGCTTAAAGCAACAGGTTTTTTCCTATCACTTGTTGATTACTCTTTGTTCCACTAGTAAAACTGCAGGACAATTGCAGCAATACAATGCACCCTAGTTTGGAAGCCAACTAGTCAGATGATAGTCTTCTAAAATGTAAAAAACCCACAATACAACTACACATTAGTTCTTTGATAAAAAGATTATCCATCAAGACCAGAATTGCCTGCTCTCATTAATTTTATTTTCCGATTGAGATAGGTAGATCTATTTTCTGCTAAAACAAAGCCAGAGCAGCAGCGTGCTGCTAACATATTTGAAAAGAAACCAAATCAAAATGAAAGAGCAAACACTAAGAAAAGAAAGGAGGAGGAAACAGTATTTTAGCTCTGCGTTGCAGGCCTGTAACACAAACACAGACACAACCCAAATGCAGGTTGTGTCCTCTGTGATTAAACAATGCAGTGGAAGACTCATGAATTAAAGTCTCATGTGCAATTAAAAAGTCCCAAACAGGTTTTTCTAAAAGGAAGGTTATTTAAACGACAAATTTTAAACCTTGTAGAGCTGGAAAACACCAACGTAAGTTCTTTTGCTGTGGTTCTAACCATATGTTGAACTGCCAGATGAAACCAGTTCCCCTACCACTCCATAAACCAGCAGGAACATGAACCTCTTTGGGCCAATGGGACATGTTTGAAGCAGATCTCAATCTGGCTCCCAGAAGCTGTTGCTCATAAATCCTCTGGACTTCACCGAAACCATAGTTTTACCCCGTATGTAAACTCTCAAACTTCTAGGATTTTGTCTTTACTGGAAAGAATGTGATGGAAGAAGGGGAGGAAGGAGGTAATGGAGTTTGAGGACACATGGATGGCAGTTAGCTTCTGGAAATTAGAAAAGGAAGGGAAGAAATGCCACTTGAGTTATTCAACTGGAGACAGAACAGTAGCACTGCTTGATGAGAAGATTCTTCTGATCAGTTGGATCCAGCCTGTATTTGGTGTTGCAAGTCTGCAGAAGCAGCTCTTTAGGTATTTAAAGCTTCGACAGCTTACAACTAAGAATGCAGCTTTAAGTCAAAAAGGTCATGAACTTGTCACCATGGTTCAGTGGCCAAAAATAATTGAAATAAGTTTGCAGGGATGACCCCTGTAGATGATGCTCTAAAAAAAGCTTCTACCTTGAGATGCTTCAAAGGAAAAAAGTTTCAGCATTGGTCATTTCTTTTAGCTTAAAGGGTTCAGGCTGCAAGGCTACATTGCTATCTTGGGTGCTGAGAACGCCAGCGAGCTAAGACAGCAAAGTACTACAGATTTTATTTTTTTATTGGGGTTTAATTTTACGAATAAAACCACTCATTCAGACCACATGCTTTACACTTTACTAACTTTACACTAGGAAGTTCAGTCTTCAGTGGAATTCTGGAAAAAGCTATGCGACAAATACGCCCAGTAACTTGTACCAGACTTACCCATCTCTTTGGAGAACCTTACAGAGAATTAGAAGTTTGAGTTCATTTACATCCACTTCCTCTTCCTTCAATTCATACAAGGCGGAAATACAAGGAAGGAGAAAATACAAGTAAGTAAGAACTTGTCTTAATTTTTCAGAAGAAATCTTCACTGGCACAGAGGTTGCACCAATGGATTAAAACCTTCTTTCAGAATGTTGTTTTTTAACACATGGTATTTTAGCAGATTAACCTGAGTAGACTGTTGAAACACCAAAAACTCTTCGCTTCCATTTGGAAACATGGCTCAGACTTTCCACAACACAACTGCTGAGACCAGCTACCTGTGCTTGAAAAAAGGGCATCTTTTACAAACACACAAACACACACTGTTTTGTAAAGCACCGTGTTCTAGGCAAGTTTTACTTTAACTGGGGCTACATTGTGCCTAACTCAGTGGTGACAATTCTACAACGGCTCGACTCAAATTGTTAGAAACTTAAGTACCTGAGCAAAAACTTTTGAAATCTCTTGTTTTTAGAGTAACATTTTATTTAGATGTAAAAAAATTGTTTCCATTCATGAATTGCATTGAACAATTTTATGAGGAAAACTAATTTCAAAGAGAACCAAATGAGTTAAGCTCAGGTTTACTTAACTGGAAAATATTATTTGGACTGTTTTAAAAATAAAGAGTGAAGTGAGGAAAAAAAGCATTTCATTTTCTTTTTAAACTCTGGAGAACTAACTCAGAGTAAGATGCTACTTTAAGTAGAAAGATTCTTTCCTCAATATGCAAAAGGTAACACAGTACTAAAGACAAGTAAATATCATCATATATAAAGCAAAAAACCCCAACAGTTGACAACAGTACTGTTAGTCAAAAGAAAATCTGATAAAAACAGCTACAACAATTTAAAATTACAATTTTAATAGCAATTTAATTATGAAGATATTTATAACTGTCAAACCAAGTTTATGGAAGACCAACAAAATGGCACAATGGTGTTTACAGAGGATTTCAACTTGGAGCCTTGCCTGGACTTGCAGGAATTGGGTTAATCAGGGAAGAGCTCTCATTTTCAATTGGAAAGGGATACTTTCACTAAAATAACACAAACTTTATAGCTTTTTAGCACAGACTGTTGTTAATTCAAGTCTGATGCTCTCCTGAAAATGACTCCTGACTGTGTATTATACAACAAGATGCAGTGAGAAAGCAGAGAGCAAATCTGTGGTTCAACGCTATTTTTGTGTTAAAAAGCTGGTGACTATCCTGCGTTATCTCATGGAAATCAGAGAAACTGCCAATAGGGAAGGCACAAGAACTAAACTACTGAAAACAGATGATTTTATCTTGTTTGGAGAAAGCCTGTAGGGAATCAAGGCTCTAAAAAAAAAAGAAACCACAGACCATAAATGGGAGGTGAGGATGAGGAGTGTCATTTTTCTGAAGTGATCTAAACCACATTTGGCACCGAGTCTCCAGTGACTTAAAAAACAAACTGAAAAAACACATCAGGGGTTATTTTTAATTACCCTAGGTTAAGCTAACTAACTACAGATGCACCATCCCAGCTTACATAATAAAAAAAAAGTCTCTGGGTTAGAAATCCTTCAAAAACATTTCCTACCTCACCAATATATTCCAGCAGATCAAGTGCTTTTTTGAAGTCATACTCATTGGCCCGTCTGTTCTCATCACATATGTACATCTAGGATATGAGAGATTAATGCAGAGATTTATTTTTAGCTTACAAACTAATGTAACTGATACTGTGGACTCTTTGAGGGAAGACCACCATGTATTTTCCACTAACATGACCTTCTCATGAAAATATGTCTTGATTCAACTGCAAGTACTTTTATAGCATGGAATATACTTAAGGTGTCAGGGCAGCATTCCACCTACATGACAATGGTCTGTGGACAAATGATACTGGATATAAGGCTCCTAGGTTTCACATTTAAATACCATTTAAGGCTGTAACATTCCTGGACTGTTGTAGCCAGAGCTCAGCTCCACAAATAAGCTCTCAGAATTATTTTGGTAATTAAGCTCAAAGCAGTACATGAGCACACGGACAGCTTTCACCTTTTAAAAACAGACAAGTTTGCTATCAAAATTCTGAATTAGCACTTCAAAGGGACGGTAACTGTAACGCACTTTTTACTTACACTTTTGAGTTTCATTCTTGCATGGCAAGTAGCAAGTTATGAACATGGGTTTGACAACAGAGAACTGAGGAGGAGAAGTGCTGTGATGCCAGCACTTGGCAAGTCAGGAGCGACACTTCGTACTCTTCCCTATGCTCACAGATGCCCTCACTTAAAGATACAGGTAAGGCTACTGGTTCTTGGCTACCACCAGGAAAGAGCTATGGAAAAGAACTCTGCATTAGTGATCCCCTTACTGGAGCAGTTCTTGGTTTACTATGGGTTGGAGTTTTGTTTGGTTTTGAAACAACTGTTTTGTTTTGGTGCCTCTCTACAACAGGTGACCAAAAGCCTCTCCCTCCTTCTAGCCCTGTCTTTTTCTAACATGCAGTATCCTCCTCCACTGAGGTGGAATTGTTTCTTCAGCCTTGCAAATTCCTCCCTGCTGAGAATGTAACAGAAGGTAAAAATTGTCTCATGTCCAAAAACTGGCTCAGACCAGTAAATCCACTTCTGGCACTCGTCCGATTTGCTTTTCACCTAGCAGTACTTTAAAGCACACATTCAACTAGAAGAAATTTTAACTAAACCCAGCATTCTAAAGTTTGGTGCTTGAAGAAACTAAGCAAAGATAAACCAATTCATGTATCAGATCTTTAGGTGCTTAGCAAGTCATATAAGGGATGAAGACAGCTGTGATCTCATTTATTTTAATCACACAGAGGCAGAAAACACACTGGAACGTTGCCCGTGTAATGAAGAAAACACGAGGTACTTACATCAATGAGCTGAGGTACAGATAACACTGGCATATCCTTGAGGCTCAACTGCTTCTCTGCCAGTAATTGTTCAGGAAGTGTCTCCTGATGTAACAGAAAGCGTTCCTGTTCCGATATTTCTTGTAGTCATTTAAGGAAATGAATGCTTCATGTTATTAAAATGCAGTAATAAATTTTATGGCACAAATGTCAAGTCCCAATATTATTCAGGTCTACAAGTATTTGTTATGAAACAATCTATTTGGACAGTCATCCTTGATCCTGAAGCACAGAAATACTTCCACTTCAATATTGTCATCCTGGTGAACTAGTTCTTACTTTCCACAGAGGTTCCCAGCGTTGCACAGACTGGTGACTCTTCTGTTTTCATCAAACCCACAAAAAGATAGACAGGACTGGAGGGAACCTGCTGCATTACGCAGGAAAGTGAGCTGGTTGCCATATTTAGGAGGGAACTTTTGGCTGAAGACCTATGGCACAAACCTTCTCCATCTCAATGGAAGATTAGTTTTGATTATTTTTCCAGTATGATCTGCTTCAGGGTTAGAAACTTATTTGGCTGAAACAATCAGACTGGAATAATTTCAGATCCACTTCCTTCCTACTATGTGTAGGAAAAATGTACACTGTGTGATAAAAAGGGGAAAATAACTGTAAGAAACGTTTTATCTGTTGAAATGGATAAGCAAAATGCAGCAGAACTAATGAATTTTTACCAATATGTATCAGTTCACTACACAAAGAGAATAGATTTTAAAAGCTGTGTAATGTGTCACAGAAATATCTAGCAGAGCCAAGTACAGACCAAATGCTGAGAGACCGTTAGTCTACTGAACTGAAGCTTTGATCTCTTAATTTTTCTACAGTTTTCCTACTTAAAGATGAGATTCTTCACAACAGCATATGCTGGGGTTTTTTTCACTGTGGTGAGAAAAACATATATAAGCATTGCTTTATAAAGGCAGATGAATTATTATTATGATTACAAACTAAAAAGAATTTGTAAAGCTTACTTATCTCAATCATCCCTGGGCTTCTTCAACAGTTTCTTTTAAGAATTGTAGGTAACATACATGGATAAGTACGCAGACAAACAGACATGCACTTAGAATGCACTTGAGTAGTCGCCTGGAGCAGTATTTCAAAGTTTCCTCCTGGTGGCCAGTATCAGCTTAACTATTGGTGGAGAACTGCTTTCCAAACTCGCAGCACTGCGTGTGCTGCACAGGCAGTATCAGGCAAAGGGCATTTTCCAAAGTGGTAGTAATGGCTGAGTAGTGGAATTGCTGTATTTGGCAAGAATGTTCTTGCTTTCCCCATTAACATCCTTTAGGTAGAGCATAAAACAGTCACTTTCACTTCCCACATCCAGAGTAAGATGCTGAGAAAGCATTCCTTGATCTCAAATGTGTTTGCAGATACATTAACACACTAACTATGTGTTACTGGATTTTCTTGTACAACCTAAGAATCTCAGGCCTTGAGAAGAATTCAGAATTGGGAGAGGTTCAATAACAAGGCTTTAAGAAATTAAATCAGTTTTACCTTGCATCTGAAATACAAAATGCAGCTTCATGAAAATGCATTTGGTGTCAACTGCTTATGATTTTCAGCCACTTCAGAACTGTCTAATGATTTCTCAAAACACACTGCAGCTTGTTATTTATGCCAGTATTTCGTGTGTTATTAGAAAAAGGGAAAAGAAGCACATTTCTTGTGATCATTGTCCTAACTTAAGGACGAAAGTGGACACAGAAGTTAATGTCTCACACACTCCTCATCCTTCCTGCAATGAGCAAGTCCATCAGCCCATTTGTCCTTACCACATTTAGAGTTCTCAACCTAACAAATCAAGCTGTAAAATTGTGATTTTATTTCAGTAACTTCCGTAGCCTAACCTTCACTTTAGTCTCTTTGTATCTCTTACCTTCTATTTTCTCTTGCAGTACATCTTCTGAGAAGTCAGATGCCAGTGCAGCTAATTTGCTCAAGCCAAGAAGTGTTTTCTTCTTTGCAAAATACCGGGTCTCCATGTTTGCTAAAGTCTGCAAGGTGCTGTGAGCCTAAAATTAACAGATGTCAGAACCAGTTCTCTAAGTTAACACTGGAAAGGTTAACAGCTAAGGATTTAGTCTGAACTGCAGTCTCACAGCTGCTTATAACTTGCAATACTATAACCCTTATTTTTAGAAGTTGTACAACTTGCACATCGAAACTCTGCATTACACTCTTAACTCCCATTATATGTAACATATAAATACATATAATCTTTTCAGTACTGATCAAGAAACTGTTTTAAGATCAAAAGATAAATTGCAACTTCACGTGTTACACCTCTGAGATCTTATTCAAGGTTTTGCCACCAAAACCAGGCAAATATGCTTTGACAAAACAATTCTGCATGCAGGCTGATTTATTTAATGCAGTTACTTGAAAAAACCTGACTTACACACACAACCTGCTGCAGTAACCAAACACATAGGCAAGGCTTTGCCTATCAGACAAAAGAACAGAAGGTTTCTGAGCACTTACTCAGAAATATTCTATCCAGACTGAACAGCACTTCAGTTTATTACTTTTATATTTTAGAATCTTTGTCCATTCTTCATGGTGCTTTGCTATAACAGAAATAAAGACAGCTGAAACTAATGCAATACTATAAAATTCTCAGAGGGTATTTTTGTTGTTGTTTTGGGGTTTGATGTTTTGGATTTTTAAGGGCCATACTGTATTATCAGTCTGCAGTGGGATACATTTCCATGCTCTGTATGCTTAATGTGCACATGGATTGATAGAATTCATTTTTATTTAGAAAGCGGTTATTAGCTAAAGTTAAATACATTCTGTGCCCCCCTGAACATGTACTCGACCTGCTTAACATGTGATATGTGGTATTTGATTGTATTTAAGAAATCCCACCTTTTCCCAGTCTTGACTGTTGATGTCATGTAACCAGCTCAGATGCTCATGAGCTTGCAAGAAACTGGCCAGCTGCCTGTGCTGAGCAACAGGCTGAGACAACAGCTTCCCTCGCTTCCCTTTTTCCAGATACCAGCGAAACAGGAAATCTGAAAAGTTCTGAAGGTAACAGGAATATGAATGTATACTGTTTGTCTTAAGGCAAAATGCTTCATAAAGTACAGTTGGTAAGACCCTAACAAAACAAGCCACACACACATAAAAATAATAGAATCATAGAATCATCATAGATTGGTAGGGGTTGGAATGGTTCCTCTGCTAGAGAAGGTTCTCCTAGAGCAGATCACACAGGACAGAAATCATGTTTAAAGAATTCACAAGCTACTCTGTACCAGATGCTGATCCTTCAATGGAAGTGAAGAAAATATCAAGCGTAAATTCTTCATGTTAACCCACCACAAGAATGGAAACAGGTATCACATCAATCTCAATTCTTGGCTTACTGATTTACCTGTTCCTTTGTGCCCCCTCAGAACTCCGGGCTTACTATTCCCTTTCCTTTTTAAGTTTACTTCCAATGTAGCTAGTTTTGAAATATTCCCTTCTATTTCCAAGTGTAACTATAACCTCACTTTTCTCAGTAAATTTTGTCTTTTTGGTTTTCAAAATTTCATCCTAAAAAAACCCAGCTCATCAGAATTTACATTTGAGATTTAATTTTGTCTTTTCAGAGTGGTTTTAGATTAATGCAAGGCTGTTTGCAGAGGCAATTGGTTTGCTAATCTATTGATTAAACTCACACAGTTTAATCCATTAATCAATCTATTCAGCTCTATGTTTACCACAGTAACTTCTTTTCAGAAACTATTACATTTTTCCTTTAAAATAAAGCATTTGGCAGTAAGTATTAAGCCTCACCACTGAAACTTCTACTGTAATTTCTGTCCATTACGGATATTTTCGCTTTTTCTTATTAAAGCAGCCTGTCTACACTCTGTTCACAAACCTGTAGACTGCAGATTTTATCTTTCCATAGTTGTTGTGGAAAACAAAACAAATTCATCTTGATAAATCCCAAATTAGGAAACTTCTGTCCCAGTCCCCTCACTTCAAGTAGTTTTAGCTGCGTTTTCCTCAGCGCTTTACCTTAAGCATTCCAATTTTTCAGAACACTGTGGAAAAATTGTCCAAATACATACCAGGACAATAAACAATATCACAGCAACACCCCTACCTTCTGACACTTCTTACATATGTTACTAGTAAAGCAGCTAACGTTAGGAAACGCTCCTTAAATCAGTATTACTAGTACATACTGACTGCAGCACCTCAGTGAACAAGCTTGAAAGTGGTTAAGAATGAGAAAATTAGTCTGAGGCACAAGACAGGTCTGTGAAAAGCCACTGTCCATTTTACTGCTGACTTGCTTTCAGTCTCAGAGTAAAACGTTCCACTGAGCTCCGAACAGCGACTGCTGACTGCAGGGTTTCACATAACTTCTACATGTGTATGTAAATGCACGTGCATTTTAAAAAACAGGAGAAAAAAAAGAAAAACCCCAAAGAAATCATGACTTTTGCAGTGTTTCAGGTAGAAACTTACTGCAAAATATTATCCAAAGGAAACAGAAAAAAAAGGGTTACCTGATCTGCAAACTGACTCATGTAGTGTTGTAACCTGGCCTGGTTGTCTGTCTGCTCGCACATCTGCACCAGGATATCGAAGTCACAGTACTTCTCTGCTAAAGTACTTGCCATCTGATACTGTCCCAGGGCAACTAAGCAATCAAGAAAAAAAATGTTATGTGGAACAAGCTCATCTTTCACTGTAAGAGGATGACAGAGAGCAGAGACCAGAAAAATGAAAACAAGTTTCAAGTGTTCACATCAAGGAGATAATTTCACACTTGCAAAGAATCACCTCCTGCCTCCACAAACCTGTCCACACACAAGTTCTTTAACCTTCCACCTGTGACTCCCAGTACCATGTGACATTCAGAATATTGAATGGCTATCTGATTTCCTCTGAAAGTTGGCATCATGTGCTGCTTGTGCTGGGGGGCAGGATCTAACCCATAACTCAATATCTTAATTGCACAAAGTGAAAAAGCAGTAGACAAAGGCTTTCAATAAAAACAGAACAAGCCAAGTTGATGAGGTTTGTATTAAAAATATTTAAACTCTTCTTTTGGTTCAGTGAACTAGGTACAGGTTAGCAGAATATTCAATTTTGTTCATAAGGAAATATTAACTTTAGATAGAAAACAATGAAATAAAATGTGCTTACAAGCTAACAGAGCTCATCAATGAGCTGAGAATGGTAGTTTAAGAGACTTTTTCTTAAGAATGTTTGGAGGCAGAGATTAGATCATTCTGTTTATACTGTTCATTTTGAGTCTAATAACCCTAAATTTTCTAGTTACTCTAATATACTTACTCCTAGTTATTTCCACTTTTAAAGAGGGCTTTGCTGTTAATTACTCATTAAAGACTTCACCACTAAAAAAAGGTCTGATTATAAAATAATCAAGACACAAAAGGTAACCTTTTCTTGAAAAACACTAAACAAGCTTTCAAGCATTTATGTTGACTTGCCACAACATACTTAGAAATCCATTTCTAGGCTATTTTCAGCCAAGCAGCACAAGGCTAGAAAAATATAGCATATTAGGAGAAGAAAACAATTCAAGCATTAATAGTGTGTTATTAGACGTAAGGGCGTGGATGCAGTCCTGGATGCAATTCAGTCGCCTGCTTTTACTTCGCAATATTTCATTAAATACTAAAACAAGTCCTTTACACCCTGAAGGCCAAACACAGATGCCATTTACTTGTTCAGATGCGTGTGATTTCCTCATAGAACACACACTTAATCCTTGCACTAAGGGAAACAGACAGTACTTACGGAGAGGAGACAAGAGTTCGGATCGTTTCTGCACATACTCCATTTCCAGGTTGCTGTACCGCTCTTGATCAGTGGGGCGGTCCACAGATTTCAGCTGAGAAACATAACCAGCCAGGAAATAATCCAGCAGTGACACCAACTGTTCAGTCACGACGCTACGGAGGTTACTGTCGGCCTGCGGATACACCATCTTCAGAATGGTTCCATGCTGACGTACTATTGCGGTACGAAGGCCACTAGATGCTTGAGAAAACACCACAGTGAACATTAGAACAACAATCCTACACTTCAACACAGATTCATGTGGTGATAACAAATGCATAATTATGTACAATTTAAGAAATTGGAAGAAGCCAATAAATATTTGCATTTTAAAAATCAAGACTACACTATAAAACCCCCAACCAAACAACAAGCAGAAAGCTCCAAAACACACACTCCCATCTATCTTTAGACATTAATTTGCCCAAAATGCAGTAAAGAAAAAACAGAAACAAAATCCCCCTGGATTATACAGATCTACACTATCAACTATTAAAACCAGCAGTTTTTCAAAAGAAAATAACCCCCTGCATGATTTTTCAGCCAAGTAGAGAATACACACAAGAAAGAGGCAACTTGGGTTTAAATACATGAACATAGTCATCAAGACGTAACACCAAATGGGTCCTGCCCTTGGGAGGATTAAACAAGTGTTTTATATGTAGAAGCTACAAAGAAGCTTAAGAAACAACTGGGAAGAGCTTGTTTCTGCAAACATTTGTTTTCACAATAAACCATCAAAACAAAACACATTTACAGAAGTGGGAAATGCTGTGTATCCCATGGGGTCTACTTACCAGAGCCAGTACATTCGAACCAAACAAAAAAAACCATAAGCATTTAAAAACACAGCTTGGGCTCCCAAACTTTGTCTTTATAGCCAGATTTGCAATGCAAGTTTTAAAGAATTATCATCAATAGTGGACAACACTAACTGTTCACTGATTTGTTCCACTTCATTCACCAAATGAAAAATTTAACTTCTCCTATTCTACTTTTTCTGTCAATCTTGTGCCAGCTTTTATCTGCAAGTTTAACTTTTTGATTTAAATTCTTGTATTTAGAAACTCATCAGAAGCTTTCTTATTTAGGACAGATAACAAGCTGATTTCTTACCTGTCCATGGAACATATTCAGGTTCTCTTTCTGGGAGCTCTCCAGTTTTATATGAAGAGGCTTCAGCTTGACGATACTGCCAGGCAGCTTGCAGCATCTCCTATTTAAACACAAGGACATAAGTGCTTTGAAGTCAGACATTAAAAGGTTGGTGTCTTTTACAATCCTGAAGTGTACTTTTAACACACTCCTTGTTTCCACACCACTTTTGCAGTTGCATAGAAGAGCACTTTCTGACACACTGAGCACACAGTGAGTGCAGCCCAGGAGGCCACCGTACCAAAAGAAGTGTCACAAGCCAGTCAAGGGAGGTGATTCTCCCCCTCTGCTCCTGGGAGACCTCACCTGGAACACTGCATTCAGTTCTGAAGTCCCCAATATAAGAAGGTTATGGAGCTATTGCAGGGAGTCCAGAGGAGGCCATAAGGATGATCAGAGGGCTGGAGCACCTCTGCTACCAGGACAGGCAGCTGAGACTGGGGCTGTTCAGCCAGAGAACAGAAGGCTCTGGGGAGACCTTACAGCAGTCTTCCAGTACCTGAAGGAGGCTACAGGAAAGCTGGAGAGGGGCTTTATATAAGGGACTCCAGTGATACAACAAAGGGGAAATGATTTCAAGCTAAAAGAGGGAAGACTTATATGAGATCTTAGGAAGAAATTCCTTCCTGTGAGGGTGATGAGGCACTGGAACAGGTTGCCCAGGGAAGCTGTGGCTGCTCCATCCCTGGAAGTGCTGAAGGCCAGGCTGAATGGGGCTCTGGACAACCCGGTCTGGTGAGAGGTGTCCCTGCCCATGGAAAGGGGGTTTGAACTAGATGATCTGTGAGGTCCCTTCCTACCTAAACCATTCTACGATTTGATGACTGAGCAAGTAAGGTCAGTGCTCATTCTGCTGCCTACTATACACATGCTTTCACAACTTCAAACAACGCTGCAACTTCTCAAATTCTCTTTAGAAATGACTCAGAACCAAAAGGAATTTTGTATGAAACCATCCAGTGTCAACCATTCCTAATATATTTGGACGTTTAAAAGTGCATTCACCTCTGTTCTTATATCAGTAACTCACAACTACTGCATTCAGCTTGAGTACTTTTTAATATTTACCATTCCCTCCCACAAACATTTTAGTTAAGACAATTCTGTACCTTAATAATCTTGTTCACGCTGACAACTGTCTGGGCCCACTCAATTGATTCAATAGGTGTATCTTTCAGGATTTGTTCCTCCACTTCTAGTAGGCATTCAAAGATGGAATCTATCTGGGACACCTTAAAGATAGAATTAAAAATTGCACTGAGCTTAAACACATCCAATTACTAGCAAAAAACCGAAAGTTCTATATAGAAATAAACAGCTATTAGTAGAAACCACATCAGTAGCCAAAAATACTGAAAGATATCAACTACCCAAACGTATAATGAAACCACCAGTTTATATTTCATACAGTAGTTAGAAGGCAAGAATTTCCTTACTTATGGGCTTATATCTGGAGGAAAAACAAGTCCTTGTTTTTTAAGGCTATGCCACAAAGTTTTTTTTACGCACATACTTCCATGTCCTTCTGGAACACTTGGCAGAAGAACCTTGGTTGGATAAACCATACTGGATAACATATCTGCTTTAAAATAGCAGGCTACTATCCTCTACTACTCTCCTCTACAGGAAAAAACTTCCTAAAAATAAGTATCTTGTGCACAGTTCTTCTCAAGAAGGAAGAAAGAAAGACTGAACACCCGACTGGCATGAAGCATCAACTGAGAACATTCACAAATGCTCAGGACAAAAAACAATGAGAAACTGAACTGATATAAATCCATCCAGGACATCTCCTCAAAGCAGCTCTCCTACCTGGAAATCTCATGCTGTTCAGCTCCAATGACAATACAGTGAATGGTCTGTGCCAGTCATATTTGTCAGAACATAAAGGCTGCAGACATACAGCACGGACACTAAATGAGGAAAATGCTATCACATAATCTCTGCTGAAATTGTGTAAAGTTGTATGATTTTCAAAGGCAAAGGTTTCAAAGTACACATAAAGCAGTACAACTTCTACTGCATGCAATAATTCAGAAACAACTAGTTTCCTACCTCTCGAAAGAACACATCTGCAGGGGTGAGGTTTGGTGGAATGTCACACTCCCTTTTGTTTAATGCGATCAGAATAGCAGCATTCACTAGATCAGGCAGTCTGGAGTGGTGATTCTTCAGGACAATGGCTGCTGCCAGTTTCTCTGCATGCTCACACAGCAACAATCGAGTTGCCATCGGCATCCCTCGTACCGGAAAACTGCCCAGGCGTTCAAATATGCCAACCTGTTGTTGCAACACAGTGACACCACACATGCTTTAAACAGTTTGCTAGAAAAATGAATTAAAGACAAAGAATACTCTAGTGTGTGTTTGTATCTGAAAGGAGGTTGTTGAGAGGAGGGGGTTGGTCTGCTCTTACAAGTACCAAAATATAGGACAAGAGGAAATGGCCTAAAGCTGGACCAGGGCACGTTTAGGTTGGACACGAGGGAAAACTTCCTAAAGGAAAGGGCCATCAGGCCTTGGAACAGGCTGCCCAGGGAGGGGGTTGAATCGCCATCCCTGGACGTGTTTAAAAGTCGTGTAGAATTGGAGCCTTGGTGCATAGCTTAGCAGTGGGCTAGGGACAGCTGGGTTAATGGTTGGACTCTGATTTTAAAGAGCTTTTCCAACCTGAATAATTCTCTAATGTTACCTGGTGAAGAAATCCAATGAAAAGGGAATGTGCCCGTGTCTTATCCTCTAGCTGATGAAGAAGAATGAGAGATGTGTTGCTGAAACCAGCTGGTTCTAAAAAGAAAAAAATCTTAGTTCACAGCACTTGACATCTTGACTTCTTTGACAACTACCTTTCTTGCCTCTGAGTTAAACACATTTCTGTACATTTCTGTAGTGTCACCATACCAGCACACACATATTTAAGTATTGCTTACCGTTGCATTTTTAATGTTTTTTTGAAGAAAACAAGTGTTTTTCTATCAGTATAACTATTCTGAAACACTCCATTATGCTGCTAAAACAGCAGCAAACCAGCTCGTTCCAAGTTTTAGTAAGATTCAGATTCCATTTTTTAGATTTATTGTGGACTAGTTTTTGCAAAATATTTTATGTCTTAACTCACAGCTACAGCAAATTAAAGCTTTAACAGGCATTCAGACTCAATTTACTCTGGTTTTGCCTGAATAATTGCACTGCACAACCTAAGCGGCTGCCCAGCCCTGCTCTGATTTTTGTCTTCCTCAAACGAGCTTGCAGCTGAAAAGCCAGCTAACAGTTCTGCCCAGAGAGCCCTGAAGGACTCAGTAAGGACAGTGGAGGAGTCAATAAGGATGATGGAAAGCTTTCTCGTAAGTATCTCACCTCAGCAGAGTTCTCCAGAGCTCAAGCTATTTTCCCACTTTGGAATGTCTGTATATTCTAAGTGTGCTTTAACCCAAAAGACTACCGAGATAGAAAAACTCAGAAGAGCTACCACTATGAGCAAGATTAGCAAGCCTGTTTCCAAGAAGTTACCAATGTCTAGCTCTTGCTTCAGTCAGGAACAAATACAGATAAGCTGTCAAATTAAAGTTCATTCAGAAATTACTAAGGATCTAATGCCTGGCAATTTCTAACAGGCTCCCACACAGAAACAACAGCAGGAAGCATCATCCATCTGTAAATATTTTCTATACAAACTTTCATCTAAGTCTCTGCTCAGGAATTGAGCGACTGCTGCCTGAAGGTCTTGGGGACAGTTTCAAACCAACACTGTTTTAAAACTGTTCACAAGAGATGGGGAAGCACAAACTTACAGTGTTTTTGCTGAAAATGTGTCTGCTTTAAGCTTTTATGTACAACACATACTGTAGAATAAATTTCTCTAGCTGTCTTTTAGGCAGACACAAATACCAATGCCCCAGAGGGACAGAAACTCACTCTAACCAGGATCCAGGTCTAGCAGAAGCTGTGAGGCCACACTGACAAATAAACCCCTTCAACGTTACCAACTTATGAAAAATACTTTAGATGTACCCAAGGAATGATGGAAACATGGAAGTGACACGACCTGTTCCTTGCACAAAAGATCCTTCTCAAAAATGCTTTCTTTGCTGCTTGTGTTTACTACGTGAAGTCAAGAACTAACCACATCTGACAGTCTCACAGAATGAATCCTTTAGCCTGTCTGGAAATACATCAAGTGGGGGTGGAAGAGATGAGCCACGTATTCTCTTTTTCATAAAGCTTCATTTATAAAACCTTTCTATAGTACTCCAGATAAAATTAACAACAAAAAACCCCAAACAAACCCAAACCCCAACCAATCCCAACTACCATCAAAACTCCAAAACCCCACAGCACTACATGTACCTTCAGGTACAGATTCAGCCCATCTTGGATCAGAGGCAGGGTAATCGTCCACTAAGTCCACACTGATTTGAGTCACTGTCTTATCCAGCTCAGTGTCAGAATCCAGATCTGCGTTACTTGGAAAGAGTTCAACTACCTTGCTCTGTGCATTGACTATATCTTTTCTGAAAGAAACACAAAGTATGAGATATAAAAACTATAGCTAGGATTACAGGAGCAAGAATCAGTGAATTACCAGGATTTTCTGATTTTCTAAAGTGCTTTAGATTACTAATAGCAAGCACTGCTTGAGCTATCTTTGAGCTAATTACAGATAAAAGGTATTATGATTCATGACAAGCAATCAGATTTTTTAAAGTATGCAGGCTGCACAATCTATAAAACAACAAAGCACAAGCCACACAGTGTTTCTAATAATTTTATTTTATTAACCCTATTATTATTTAAGAGAAAAAATTAGTCACACAGAGATAAATCTGGATGTCTGTGGTAACTAAGTCACTAAATTTCTGTTGCTTTAAATTCCTCTCAAGAGACTTAAAATCACTCCCACAAACAGTAGTAAAAAGTCCTAAGAAAATGCTATACTCTCAGAGAATCCTGTTCTATTCTGCTTAATATGTAACAGAGTAAAGCAGCATGCAAATCCTTAAGCTTCCAAGGTATGAAGTTGTACTGAAGAACTCTAAGTATGTAATGTTTACAAAAAGCACTGATTTGATTCTGTGACTAAAAATTACAGGCATACCAGGATTCCAAAGTAGTTTCTGATTATGGAAATAATTCTATTTTTCATGAGACTCTCAGTGTTTATATCACTAAAATATATTGAAATAAAAACCAGCATGGCATCCAGAAACTGCAAAATGTTTACCAAAACAAACTACATGTTTAAAAACTGGGATATGCTGAATCTTGCATTAAACAACCTCCCAATACTTGCTGTTCACCAACTGCTTGGCCATCTGGACAGGCCACTGCAGAACAGATGTACAAAAGTCTCAATTCCTTTAACCACAGTATTTTCTGGAGAAGATCTCCATCAATACTAGACTCCTAAAATTATTAGTGTCTTCTAGTTTCATAAGTATAACCCAAATTGTAATTAAAACAACATTACTTTTGTAATTTCATATAGGTTTTCCCAACTATATCATACTTTCTTCTGACTGTGTTTCCAAGCTCTTTGTTCACATCCTCAGTGATACTTGTTGTCTGTGCAGTCAGGGTTAGTTACTCCAGTCACCTCAGGACTACAGCCATCTTCAGAAGCAGCTGTTTGCTGACCTGTCTGTTTCTCAGCTCAGAGATTTTCTTTCTAAAGTCTGTGCATGTTTGCCAACTGAGTTTCAATAGCCTTTATTATGTCTGTTTAATCCCCTTCACAATCTTCTACTCCACATGCAGCTCTGCATCAAAATCAATCCTGGTATCTTATATCAGTTATTATGATGTTTTAAAAGTCTTTAAGAACATTAGTCCTAAGATGGCTTGTGGGCTGTTTTTTTTTTAGGAAGGTTTTTTGTTTTGGCTTTTAAAAAAAAAAATCTAAAAAATATATATCTATTGCTCAGAGGCACTGCCTATCTCCCAAACACACAAGCTGCTTTAAACAGTTTGACAAACTGTTATTTCCAACCACTCCTCCACACCAATCAATCTACAAAAGATGTCATCTTGCCACAAAGTCTGCCACACTACTTATCTTCATGGCCACACAGACAGCAACAAAACTCATTTGAAAGCATTGCTGAAAACAGCTATGCAAATAAAAACCATAAAATCCAGCATTTAGGCTGGAGAAGACCTTTAAGCTCACTGGGTCCAACCATTAACCCAACTGCCCCAAGGCCACTGCTAAAGAATGTCCTTAAGCTTCTGATCTATATAACTTTGAAACACATCCAAGAATGGCGACTCAAGTCTCCTTTCAGGTAGCTGTAGACAGCAATAAAGTCCCCCCCTCAGCCTCCTTTTATTCATATTAACCAGCTCCAGTTCCCTCAGCTGCTTCTTATAAGGCTTGTTCTCCAGACCCCCTATCCTCCAGACCCGTCACCAGACTTGTTGCCTTTCTTTCTTCAGACCCATTCCAGCACCTCAATGTCTTTCTCGTACTGAGGTTCCCAAAATTGAACCCATGCTCAAGGTGTTTTTTAATAACAGAACAGAATGAAGACATCAAAAACATGTTCTAACATAGTTTCACTGATATTAATGTAACCCCAGTATTTACAGAGAACAAGCAGAAGTCTTGAGATTACAGAAATCTGCTCATTTCTAGCATCTGTCACTTCTTCGCTGGCTCCAGATGTATCTAACACTTTCCTAATAAAGATTTTAAAGCACGTGTCATTAAAACAGCTGTAATTACAACAGCACAGTAATAGCTTTGCTCAAATATCAAGTGTCTTCAAGACAAGCAAACAAAGTTTCAAAAACCAAGCACAACCTCTACCTGCAGTACTGCAGAAAAGCAAATTTCAGTGATTTAATCTTATCTTCTTGAGGTGTAATTTCTAGCCTATCGGTTCCATCAAATGCAGGACTCTGAAAAGGCAAAGTAAAAACTTCAGCTGAAAGACAAACACCAGTCTTCGTCATGAAATTAAAACAATTTTCCTAAACAGCAACAATGCAGATTTAAAATAAAAACCTGTAAGCAGCTGTGTTTATTGAGCCAAACATCTGCCAGTACAAAGACCACAAAGGTCTTCTATTAAAATACCAGTTAATTATAGCTGATTTTCAAGGTGACTTAACTGGAATAAGGACTGAAACTCATTATTACCACATGGACATATGACCTCATTCGTACTATAACAGCTTTTCTTTTCTTCCCTCCCAACTCCAAGAATGTCTTGTCAATAAATTGCACAAATTTTAAACAAAATGTTTGATGGAAATAAGAGCTGAATAGCTGCACACTGCAAAAAATATTAAAAAAAATAATCCTTTCACATTTTTTCAGAAGATTATATTAAATATACATGTATATAAAACAAGGTAGCAATAATATTCAGCCCTTCTCAGATTAGTCTCCAAGCTTTTCAGTGTAAGAGGTTCTCCCATACACACAAAGGAACAAACATAAAATAGGGAAAACCATTCTAATCAAAAAGTGAGAACGAAGTCTGAGGCTCTAGTAGTGCTACATCAGGCCTAGTGACAGACAGCACTACACTAGAGCAATTAAAACATTAATTTTGTGATAATCTCAACTTCAAAAAAGGAAAACAACAGTTGCCCAAACTGCCAGAAGTAAACTTTTTTGGGTTTGAAAAATGCTTTTATAGTAAGTGCTTGAGTCTCTATTTTTCAAATCCCCAAACCTTAAAGTTACAACAAACCAATTTCCACAGTGAAAATTCAAAGCTGTTAGAAAAAAACCCACTTCATTTCTACTCTCAGTTTTCAAATGATCACTACCTCACTTTCTGGTCCAGCAATAGAAGATGACAGAGACTCTTCCAGGTCTTCTGGAAGCACAGAAGCGCTTTCTCTGGACAAGATGGTGATAAGTCCAGATTTTTTGGCAAAGAAGACAGGGACGCCATTAAAGGACCCTGCTCCTAAAATCTTATCTCCTAAGATGAGGGGAGAGGAGAAAAAAAATACATAAACAAGGCAAGGAACCGCTACTTTAAGAACAAACTATAACTGTCTTCTAGGCAATTAGCAAATGTTGTCACCAATCAAGCAACACTAATTGAAAATTGCACCTCACAACAGAAATTGCAGAGACCATTTGCTACTCGAGATGCAGATTTCCAGCTACTGCAAAGTTAAAACAAAACAAAGGGTAAAAAAATATTCAAGTGGTCCAAATTTTACCTCAAGACCAATGTATGAGTCCTACTTGAACATGCCTCTAAAGATACAGGACAACATACATAAAGGCATCTGACTCCAGGACCTAGTATGAATTGCAGTCTGAGCCTCAATACAAAAGTTAACAATTCACAGTAAGTGTTGGGAAAGAAAAAAAAAGCTAAAAGGGCAAATCCCTCCCAACCCCCCTTCATCTACCAAAACTGAGTATCCACTTTGTTTTCATTAGCAACACTGTGAGTAAGGAATAACAGTCCTGGATATCCTGTCAGTGCTATCTCCATGCTGTATGAGAAACTCACAACTTGAAAGATATAACAAAAAGAAGCATCTATAGTGTGTAGATCTGTTGGAGAGCAGCATCATGTAAAATCATTCAGTCATGAAGCAGCATCAGATTGTGATTTTTTTTCCCCTGCATGTTACCTTGGATACCAAATAGGATCTTCTCCTGTGGCAAAGAAATTCTTCCAGTTCCAGTGGAACAGGCAAACACTTCATCTTCCTTCCTTCCTTCCTTCCAGAGGTAAGCAACATTGGTAGAGTAATCTGGGACTACCAGGCAGCACAATACTTCATCTTCTGACTGAAGAACACACACATGAAAAATATCACATATATCATAAAAATCTTCCAACACTTCATATTTTTAAGGCTCTTCTAAGTTGCCTGGCTTTAATTTTTAATGAGACATGGATGTAACTGAACAACTAAAACTCCAAACAAAACCACTTTCAATTTGCCCTAAAACAAGATATTTTTTAAAAAATTTTATACGTATTAAATCTTTAAAATGTCACATAAAGAAAAAAGTAAAAAGATCAATTATTCCAGTTTTCACACTCTCTTAAAATTAAATATTAAGACGACATTAGGGTGGTGCAGGGTGGGAAGAAGTAGAAAAAGTTTATCAAAGAAAGTTAATACCCAAGTTTATGCTTTCAGAAGTGAAAGCACAAATGAGATTCACTGGGGACTACCAACATCCAGCAAGCTAGATGTCTAGCAAGGACCAAAATAATACAGGTGTCTTAATTCCTTGACCTCCTGCAAGAGTCTCAGAGTATGACATCTGTTATAAATGGATTTCATGAGCATACTATAAAATTATTGTGTATACAGGACAAAAATTAAAATCAATCAGTAACAATTACATGTCTAGACTTCTATTTTTGAGGCTTTTAAAATTTTATACATGTAAATGTAAAGTATAAACTTTACATACATGGTAACATTAAATGTTAGGAGACGGGAGTGCACATTTTCCTCAAAACTACTACAAACACGTAATTCCAAGAACTATCTTAAGACAAATAACTTGTTTTTTCTTTAGACGAAGAAACAATAGCTGATTTATTTACAGGGATATTCTGAAACACTGTATTTTCTCAACTGAGTTCCAGAGCCTTGACTTGCATACCTTAAAAGAAGGATTATACTGTGTGACCTCCACAACAACATCATCAGACATTTGGTAGCCTTTATCTTCTACTATTATCAGAGTGTAGTAAACAAGACACGGCTGGTCTCCAGGATGCCATGCTGCAGCAAGGATCACCAGTCCATCACTATTCAACAACACATACCACACCGTTAGGAGATGATTATTGTGTATCTCACGTGCTCAGACTCTTACCACTCACAAAACCAGATACTTAAGTACAACCACAAATATTTTCCAATATTGTATACTTTTACAGAAAGATTATACTATTTGTTCTTTCAAGCTGTTTTATTAGCAGTATTCAGACTGCAGCATGAAATTGAATCAAGGAAGTTGTGATAGTGTATAATTAAATACAAGAGATACTGAATTCTCTGCATTGGCTGGAACAAGTTACAACTGCTTCCTTGCTGCATTTGTAACAAATCAAGTAACAAATACCAAAACCTTATAAAATTATACTGAAAAAGGAAAAGGAATTATTCTTAGGTATAGAATTTATAATAAAGAGATAATGATTGCATGAAGTACAGAGCAAACCCAGTTATGTAATAAGACATGCCTACTTTACCAAGTGGTACTCAAGTAAGTTAGACTGTATTTGCTTACAGTTTTTGCAATAAAATAACACATCTCTCTCTCAGTAATGTAAGTCTTTGCAGATGCACTGCACTTCCTTACCGATTCTGTTGCAAATCCATGTATTGTATTTTCACTCCTCCTTTAATATCTTCATAGTTGCTTTCAGAACCCTAAAAAAGCCCAATATATCTGTCTTATAACTACAGATAGAGAAGCTGTTAATTAAACAAAAAATACCCTTTCCAGGAGAGCTTGGTCTTACCCAAACTGCATCTGTAATGTGTTCTTTCAGGACCCTGTTGATATCCCAGCTGAAGATGTAACGCTCTGATGAATCGTCAATCTCCCATTTGTTTAGATTGGAACTTGTCAGCATATAAAAGCTTGATTTCTCTTTATCCCAAAGAACACTAGAAATCTGCATTTAAAAAAGAAAATGCTAAAATTGTTAAAGGACAGCCTTATTTTTGGATACAACAGTCTACGTCACTCTCAATCCACAAAAAATAGCTTCTGGACAAACTACACAAGTTACATTACAAGATGAGAGTATTATGATAATTTCCAAGAGAAATCTGTTTAGCATTTTGACATCTCATTTTATTAAGGTTCAAAGAGCAAGTCAGTATTTTCCCTTACAAAGCATACAGGTTAATTTGGTTTCTGTTTGCTTTTCAAATTTTGAAGAATTAAGTGACACAAGTTGGATCTTGGCTCTTTAATTTTTTTGGTCATTGAACATCACAGTCTCTTAACTAAACTCTCTTTATTAAACACTAAGGCTAGAAATTACAAATAAACTAATGAGTATTATTACTCGAATGTCTTTCAGGCTTACCACAGCATCATTTCCATGAGACAATATACCGAGGAGAGATGAAACCTTTCTACCAATTCCAGAAAACATGCCTTGTCCCTGTGGCAGAGTGTGCTGGTGAATCTTGCCAGAATTGTCTGGTATCAATCGAATGAGCTGACCACAGGAAGATGATAAAATAAAGCTTCCTCCCTAACAAAAAGAAAAAGCTACTACATTAAAAGAATAAAAATCACATTCCTGAAAGAGTTCTATTGTCAGATAAAACTACTCAGTCAAATCATAAGGCTAAACACTGAACAAGGCACAGGGCATCCACAGTACTTAGAGCTGAAAAAGAAAATGAAGGGGAGGAAAAAGCACTTGTTATATTAAAATACCAGTTTAAACAAAATGCCCACATTATTGTCTATGCTTGAATTAGTACAGTGTACAGCTCACAATTAATTTTAAACAGCATACTGAATCTCTACAGGCACTACTATCTGAATGTTCATATGTTGACTTATGAGTTAAACAAAGAATAACTTCTGTGTGTGCATTAAAATATAAACACCATTAAGCACAGCTTAGCCTCGTCCTGGTTTGAGCTAGAGAACTAAATCTGTTCAGTGATTTTAGTTTTCAGTCCAGACGAAGTAACTGCATTTCCTGAAACTAATCTAGCTCTGAATTCACACTGATGTCAGTATTCCCACTACAAGTGTGATAGGACCATAACTTCCTCATCTTTGTAGCTGGTACCCGGGCACAATTCAGGTCTACTAGGGTACATACATATTAGTGTCTCTTAACATTTTGAAACTCTGTCATTAAAATCACTGCACTTTGATTAAATCTACACATGTATATGACATGCTGGCACTCTGAAATAACACTTATAATACAGGACATGGACAGTAGGTGTTGAAAAGATCATGAGATAAGATGTAATATGATGGACAATAATTAGTGCTAAAGACAACACATTCTAACACACTGATTTTACATATTCCCTTTTGAGAGTTTTCCCCTCTTGAGGTCTATCAACAGCAGAAATAAGGATCTCTAAGAACAAGTGATAACACATTTGTTCATTATTTTAATACAAAAAGCTCTGCAATTTAGTCACTAGTGAGCTGCACCACAAGACGAAGCAGTCTTTGTTTCTGTGACAGTGGGGTTTCTACCACTGGATGTGATCACAGTAAAATCCAACACTCCTCACAGGCTGAGGTACCAAACCAGTCCTGTTAAAGTTGGGAAGGCACACAGGATTAAAGCAATATTTTAATATAAATCATAGTGTACTGTACCTTCACTGCTGTTAGGAAACTGCACAGAGAGTCTCCAAAGTCTGCGACGGTCTCTATATAGGAACCCTCGTGTGCAAGATTAGGCCAGTAGCGCACAGAACCTTCCCTGGTAGCAACCATTATTGCCAGAGACTAGAAGGGAGAAAAACACATTTAACAGAATATTTAAGGTTGTTGTTAACAGGCTGCAGCTTTACCTAAAACAAGTTATTTTACACGTATGACTACAGATGAGAAAGCAGTAAATATGTATGGATGCACAATGACAAACCTAGCACTGAATAATAAGCAAAATGATTCTGCAGTACACCTTAATAATGCATGGGCTGTTATATTTGGGTTGGATTGTAGTAAGAAATTCCTCAATATGAGGATAGTGAGACTCTGGAACAGGTTGCCCAGGGAGGCTGGGGCTGCTCCATCCCTGGAAGACTTCATGGCTAGGTTGTATGGCGCTCTGAGAAACCTGGTCCAATGAGAGGTGTCCCTTCCCATGGCACTGGGGTTGGAACTAGATGATCTCCAAGGTCTCTTCCAACCTAAATCACTGATTTGCTTATTTTCTTTACTAAAATATTTTCTACTCATTCCTGTTATTGATAATATATGGTCTGCTATTGAAACGCAAACAAAACTTAACAGTTGCAAGCCAGAAAAAGCCTGTGGAGAGTTCCAGATGCCAAGACTTAAGCCACTAGGAAGATTTAAAATG
The DNA here is from genome assembly GCA_013400115.1 of Rhinopomastus cyanomelas. Taxonomy (NCBI): domain Eukaryota; kingdom Metazoa; phylum Chordata; class Aves; order Bucerotiformes; family Rhinopomastidae; genus Rhinopomastus; species Rhinopomastus cyanomelas. The sequence goes on along the minus strand of VXBP01007098.1, from coordinate 1,178,283 downwards.
CAGACTATAACAAAGAAACTGCTCTAGCATCATTAAGAGAAATATCAAATCACATGGTGGCTCTTTTCTAAGCCCACAAGAGTCCCCTACATTAGGGACTCTGGCTCAGGAAATCACCCAGATACCAAAACATGAAACAAGAAACTGAGTTCAAGCAGAGATTTAGACAGAAAGCACCATACCTAATCTACTGGTTGTTGAATAAAAATAAAAATCACAGAACAACAGAAGCTGCTATTGAGCAACTTGGAGGTTTCTTCCTGATTGCTGTATAGACACAATCTTCACAAAGGAGTCAGCTTTGTGAACAATTAAAAAGGCAACAGAATGAGTTGTCCTTTGTGATTCCCGCCCACTATATAAATAATTTCCATTCTAGTGGAACACTTTCACAGAATCACAGAACATTAGGGATTGGAAGGGACCTCAAAAGATCATCTAGTCCAATCCACCTGCCACAGCAGGATCACCTAGACCAAGTTGCACAGGAACATGTCCAGGTGGGTTTTAAATGTCTCCATAGAAGGAGACTCCACAACTCCCCTGATCAGCCCATTCCAGTGCTCTGTCACCCTCACCATGAAGAAGTTCATTCTCATATTTATGTGGAACCTCCTATTTCTACCTCACTCTGCAAAATCACAGTATCAATGCCCAGCTGAAGACAGACAAAATCAAAGAACATCTTGGTTTAGGTCTATTAATATTCCTTCTAAATTTCTTTAGGTATGAATAAGTCATAGAACATCTGGAGATTTTACCAGCTAATCACAACATCTAAGATTGCTTTTCATCACCTGGAAATGTAACACAATGACAAGTCAAAAGGAGAAATCCTATTACGCACTCAGCGTTTTTTCCTCCTCACAAAGATTATTCAAAAGCCTACTCACTGTTGTCAGGGAAATGCACACATTAACCCAAAACTGCATCCAAGCTGAAAATCAGAGCTTTGCTTTTTCATGAATGGTGGGAACAGACACATTAACAAGCCCTTACAGAACTTTATTCACCTTCAAAACTTAACCTCTAGCACATTCTAACACACTGATATAAAGTTACTCTAAAAGCATTTTAAATGCTAAAACTAGAAGCTGATTACCTGCAGAGAAGGTGCTTCACCCGAGGGACTAAGACAAGATATTGCTGCCAAACTAGAACTCCACTGGAAGTCACTGGGTGGCAACTGCAATTCCTTGCACAGAGATAACTAAATGAGAAAGAGATGGTGTTATATATACAAGACTGCAAATGTTTATTCCTCTGACATAAAGCCTTCAGAGTTTTTGACCTTGCTAAAAATTATCTTTCATCTAGTCTAGACTGTGTGAAGGAACCAAAAGAAGACCACAAGAGATTTTCAGCAAGTTTGTCACAATCAGCAAACAGCTAAAACCCAGCTACTTGCCAATTTTGATACACAAATTATTTTCTTTGGCTTTTTCCAGGTGTTCTCACAACACTGCAATTTTGAATTCCTTCTTTCAGAGATGCTTTTACTTGGACATTCCCCAATACAACATGCTAACAAGGCAGAAAAACAAAACTGAACTAGAAGTGCTTGAGAAAGCTCATTGGACACTAACAAAGTAGAGAGGAGAAACAATCCTCCCCTCCAGAGAAGTTAAATCAGAACAGTTTTCCACCCTTGAAAAATCTCTGTAAGCACCAGGATGCATATGCATGACATTGGTGCAGAATCGGTGCAATTAACACACCTTGTGCTAAAAGACACTGACTTTAACTACAGGGCTCTTCTGACCCTATCTGCTATTCACCAAAACACTGCTGAGAAAAACACCACCCAGAGAAAACAACTGACATAAGAAGCCTAGATGAAAACTGCCTGCTGCACAGCTAAAACTAAACAGTACTTTTTGACGATATCAAAATTACTCACAGCATTATCTCAATCAACTTGTAACACGTAAACTCATTTCTGTCTAGTAAAATAAACTTCATCCAGACTAACGTAAGAGACATTAACATGCAAATAAAGAGCTCTGGTGTTAGGCTGACAATTAAAAAAGGAGAATATAAAATGATATTATCTCCCTAAAGCCTGATTTTCATTACTCTTACATGACTTTGTACCAGCAATGTAATTTTTGAGGGAAAATGAGTAAGTTCCGATCTATAAAGAAAACCCTGTTTTAAACAACATAACTGAACGACTAGCTTAAGCTACACAATTTTCTCACCTTGACCTTCCACATACCTTAGCAACTACAGAGTGGCCAATTTTCCAAATTATCAATCTCTCTTTATGGACTAGCCAGGCCCATCCACTTTCATCCACTTGAAAGCTCAGCTTGTCATCAGCTACATAAAAAAGTAATTATAAAGCATTAAGACTCCTGAAGACACTGCAGAGCATGAAGACAACTAAACTTTCATCCACATATGAAAATAAGAATTATCTTTTTTATTAAAACTAAATTCCATGTTATAATTTCCATGCATTTCTGATACATTACAAGCTGTTTAAAAATCTATTTGATGAACACACAACTTTTGAGAGTGACAATCCAAGACAATGCAAGAAGATATTTCCAACAATTTACAGCAGACAAAAACAATGTTTAAAACTTCTAAGAAATTTACAAAGCTAGTATAAAGATATGAGAGGAACTAAAAAAACATGTCCATTAGAAAAGGAAAACAGGGGAAAATTGCTTAGAAGACTAACTCTTTTTGCTCAGGGAAAGTTTTGTACCACTGAGGTGTTTATAAGGTTTTTAGAAGTATTAAAACTAACCTAAAAAAATTAGAGCATCACATCTAAGAAACAACAGAATGAAAACAAGTGAAAAACAGGAGAAAGAACCACTATGCAAAATTGCTAAAAAACGATTACATTTCTTCATAACTTTACAACTTTTATAGGCTGTATTAGTTAAGGCAGAAGCTGAAGCATTTCTGACTCAAATCAAGGAGGACATTGAGGGGACACAGTGAGTACAAAGATGAGGCTGAGGGCAGACCTTATCGCTATCTACAGCCACCTGTTATATGAGGTTGTAAGAGGTGGGGATTGGTCTCTCCTCACAAGTAACAAGTGACAGGACAAGAGGAAATGGCTTCAAGTTGCACCATGGGAAGTTTAGGTCAGACATTTGGAATTAGGACTTCACTGAAAAGGTCATCAAGCTTGGAACAAGCTGTCCAGGGAGGGGGATGAATCACCATCCCTGGACGTATTTAAAGGATTTGGAGCTTAGGGACATGGTTCAGCAGTGGGCCTGGGACAGCTGGGTTAATGGCTGGACTCCATGATGTTGAAGATTTTTTCCAACCTAAGTGACTCCATGATTTTACGATAGTTAACCAAGCTGTATACAGACCAAGATACAAGTGCCGCAGTATCCACAACACTTCTCTCTCCTGTCAATTTTTGTAAGGAAAATTAGACAAAAATCAGTTCTTACCACCAGCCTTTTTTAGGGCTTCCATAACCTTCACAGGCAGAGAGGATCCAAAAGCCTTCACAACAAAATTAACGGTCTCACTTGCTAAGGGGTGCTGGATAACTCTGGTGGGAGTCGCTCTTAAAACAGAACACAAAATTAAAGTCAAGTTTTCCGTTGTTTCTTCAGCAGTTCCATCAGATATTGACTTGATCAGCACCTTGTTTGGAAATAGATGTGACAAAATGAGTTTATACAAATAAATGAGTTTATACAAAATACACATGCTCTCCCCGCGACCTCCATCTAAAGCAGCAATCTGGTGGTCTCCTTATGAGCTGTCAGCTATCAGCAAATTCCTAGAGCTTTTACAGAATTGAATTTGTGGTTGTGACTTCAGGGTATTGGTAGACAAGAAGCTCAACAAGAGGCAGCAATGTGTAAGTGCAGCCCAGAAGATCCATCCTGGGCTGTATTCAAAGGTCAAGGGATGTGACTCTCCTGCTCTGCTCTTGTGAGACCACACCTGCACTACTGTGTCCAGGTTCTGGAATCCTCAACACAAAAAGGACTGGGTCCAGAGGAGGACCATAAGGCTGACCAGAGGGTTGGAGCACTTCTCCTATGAAGACAGGCTGAGGGAACTGGAGTTGTTCAGCATGGAGAAGGCTCCAGGAAAACTTTACAGCAGCCTTCCAGTACCTGAAGGGAGCTGCAAGAAAGCTGGAGAGAGACTTTATTGGAGAGTCTCTACTGACAGGACAAGGGGGAATGGTTTCAAACTGAAAGAAGAGAGATTTAGATTAGATCCCAGAAACTCCCCACTGCCAGGATGCTGAAGCGCTGGAACCAGGCAGGTTGTGGCTGCTCCATCCCTGTTAGTGTTCAAGGCCAGACTGCATAGGACTCTGGGCAACCTGGTCTGGTGAGAGGTGTCCCTGCCCGTGGCAGGGGGTTTGGAACTGGATGATCCGTTAGATCCCTTCCATCTTAAACCAATGTATGACCCTTCTCCGCTGCCCCCTACCCCGCTTCCCTCAGTTGAGGCCCGGGATTCTTTCCAGAAACGTCAAAGGACGGAGAGGAGATCCAAGGCTGACGGGAGGCCAGTGGGGACTCACCGGGCGGACAGGGAGCCGCTCCTCTGTCCCATCGGCGAGAACAGCACCGGGGATCCGGCCGCCGCCATGCCGGCCAGGTTCTTCCTGGCGTTCGGTCGGGAGAGGGGGCTGGGGACGGCGCTGCCGAAGGTTCTGCTGGCCGCCCCGCTGGGAGTGCGGGGGGAGGCGGGAGCCGATGGGAACATGGCGGAGCCGGGCCGAACCGAGCGGGTTCGGTACAAGTTCCCGCCAGGCGCTGCCTGATTGCGTCACTGCGGGGAGGGGCGGGGGGCGGCGCCGGTTCCCTGCGGGCGCTTCCTGATCGCCTCACGAGGGGCGGAAACAGAGCGGCCCCTGCGGAGCCGGAGGTAGACCCCGCGGCTTCTGCGCGTGCTGGCGCCTCCTCCCGTTGCGCCGCGGCCGCTCTATGTCTGTGCTCAGGGAAGGGCTCGGCTTCTGCCGGTATTGTCAGTAAAGCCAATTAGTTACGTTAACCACAAATGGAACCTGCAGAAACTCTCAATTATTTCCCAAAGCCGTGTTCTGTCATTAAAATACAGTTCCAGGAGCTGTGGATTTTGAGGGAGTTGGGGTCTGGCATGTCTGAATTGTTTAGGGTGGAAAAGGCCTTTAGGTTTGTGTCCAACCATTAACCCAGCTGTCCCAACCCCTAACATCCTATGATCCTATGTCCCTAAGCTCCAGATCTACATGACCTGGAGACAAACCTGAGATACTTCAGTGGCAGCACAGAAAGTCTGAGTGCTTTGTCAAAGTTTTAACTTAATTCTGTTCCCTTTTGCTGTATTTTTACAAGAAAAGCAGAGTATGAGTATTTATTGGACCGACACTACACTGTTCCTTAATAAAATCACAGACTGGTAGATGTTGGAAAGGACCTCTGCACATCATCCCATCCCCTGCCACACTAGTGATGGAGTGAGCATTAACTATTGATGGAGTGACCATTATCTTAGGATATGTAGTAACTACCTATTATTGTTAAAAATCATAACGCTTAGCAGCTAGTATTTTGTAGAACTAGGTGCACCCTGTCAGAGAAGAAACTGATTGCTAAAATGCTGGCTGGGACCAGCGACACGGTTTGGACTGGTGACAGGAAACAACAGGGCATGTGTGGAGTGATGGGGTGAAAAAGTTCAACCCTGAGGAAGACACTTACTTCATCACAAGATGGTGTCACCAGCCTCAGAAAACGACCACCAAAAGAAACTGCGCTTCCTATACGGGGACAGGTTATGCGTATGTATAGGTATGTTGGGAGTATCTAATGAATATGTATTATTTTATGGCATATAATCATGATTTTGGGGGCCACCTGTGTGCACATGTGTGGTGGTGCTAACCCCTGTGCACCCGCTAGAGAATAAATTACTTCCTCAAAAACTCTAAACAGAGTTCTTGGGTCCTTTCCGTACATCACTAGGGTCCCCTAGAGAAGATCCCACAGGAACATATCCACGTGGGTTTTGAAAGGGGCTCCACAGCTGTTGAAGGCAAATTCTTGTAACCTGAAGTACTATGTTATGTCTGTACTAACCTGAGGTGTTTCTGGACTATGCTGAACTCTGCAGTTGAAAGACTCCCTACGCAGGAGGAAGGGTTTGCTTCCTACAGGCCAATACACTCTGGGAATTAATGCCCCAAACAGATGTTCAGGAGGCTGTCAATAAAGTAACTCCATGTCTATGTGTCCCTTAGTTGAGCTATCCTCAACAGACCCTCATGGTAACACTAAAAATCGTATCTGGAAGCCACAGTCCCTAACCAGGGTGATGCCCCATCCCTAAGCATGTCAAGTAGAAAGCAGTTATACTGTCACTTGAAGTGAGACATTATGCAGCAAATTAGCTCTGGGACTGAAGTTGTTCTCACCAGTAGAAACTTGATAAATAACAAATATATCCATAATGCTGATTAGGACTGTAGGCTTTCACAATTTGGGGAGCTCACTTTGTGGACTTCTGAGTACCTGCTGGCCTTTGGGGTAAACTCCAAGTAGCACAGCTGTGTTTTGAGTTGCTAATACCATTCCTCGTGGAACTGAACTTCTTCCTGCCAACAGCAGCTTAGACAAACAAGGAGCAGACACAGTATTACTAAAACCTAATGGGGTCAATGATGAAGAGTCAGTGAGTGTACGAAAGTTTGGTTGTACTTCATTCAGATACAGTCAGATACTCTCACATCAAGTCTTTTCTACATTGTGTGGCCCCTTTTTGCCCTATAGACCGCATTAGCAAGGCAGCAGCATCAAACAATGGTTCTGAGCAAGACCTGTCAGGGTTCTTGGACACATCAGCAGTATCCAACCTAGGTAGGTCTACAACTCTTGTTAACAAAATGAATGCAAAACTTTTAATTTTTCTATTTTCCTACACTGTTTTCCTCATTAAGCTACTGGGGCTCCTGCAGTTCCAACCGTGCCCATACCCAGTGAAGTACACAGTACACGTGCATGCACACACTGCAGACTCTGTAGGTGTGTAAACCACAAACCTGGAGTCTATAAAAGCTTTCTATGACAGATTACTAAGATACTGTGTTTTCTCACCTTGTTGAGGTTCTGTGGTTTGTTCCAAGGAATATTTTGAGTGGTTCTAGCCTGCATAAAGTTTGTTGTTCCGTACTCATTATGACAGTCACATTTCTGTGAACAAGAGCTTCTCTGTAGCTTTTCACACTTTTCTGTAGACTTCAATACCTCACAACAACTAATAAACAAAAGACACAAAACATTCACTCAATTAATCGGTAAGCAATTCCTCTAACCTGTGTAAACACATGAATAAAGGGGCTCATTGCATCTCACATAAGGAGAGTTTACCTGAGTAAAGTTCAAGCCCCTCTAAACACAATGTAAAGAGAATAATTAGCCAACACTGACATAGAATGTGTCCTTTAATAGATGAACATTCTCAGCTTGCCCGGCCTTACATATCTCACCTGTTGCAAATCATGTTTTCCAGCAACAAGTTTTTCTAGCTTAGACTAGTTTTAGTGTGACCTGCAATGATTTTAGCACTTTGACGTTACCTTTTGAGGTTTTGCATCTATATATAGAGATTCTATTGGGAGAGTTTCTTAAATTACCATCATGAAGCTGACTCTTTACTGATAGATATACTCTCCTGCACTTAATGTCATTCTTGTTCTAGTTGTCCTTTGGAAGGTAGTTTACCCCAATAAGGTAGTTAGGCAAAACTTGTGATTTCTATCAATGACATTTCAAGTAACAATAAAAACCCCCTTACCTTAATATGCCTTAACAAAGAAAACCAAAATACACCTATGTAAAATTCTGTTCTTTTGCATGTAATCTTAAAAAAAGGAAGCGAAGCTAAAGAATGGGGAAAACAGAGAAGAGGAAATAATGCCGCAAATTTAGGTTTTGATGACTTAACATACTAATACAACTCCTTTGTCCTTATTGTCACAGTGTGACCTTTAAACAGGTTTTCCTTATTTCTCTCGGAGTCAAAAGCACAATCTAGGGACTCTTATGTAAAGTCAAAGGTTTTGTTTGGTGGTTCGTATTTGTTGGGGTTTTTTAATTTGCTTGAGGAACCCACAGCTCTCCAAAGCGTGTTCTCAGATGCAGTTCTCTATGGCAACTGTAGATGGTGATCACAATCAACTTCAACACGGAGGACAAATGGTAACAAGTGACAGTGCGAAGTCAGACAGAACTCAGGATAAGTTAGTGTCATGCATTTCTGAATTCCAGTACTTTATCGCTATTGACAAGCACAGAAAGTAAAAGTTCCTTGAAAAGTAAACAGACAATTATAATGAAAATGATAAATTGTCATTTAATTACCCTTAAAATGCTGAACTTGAGTTCAGCACATCATCATACAATGCGTTACGACAAACAAGATTCTAAATGGTCTCAATGGACATAACACAGAGCACAAAAAAACCAGTGAAATCATGGGATAGACACTTTAAAAAGTTACAATAATTATTAAAAAGCTTTCAATATAAAGTTTAAACACGTTTAAGTTTCAAAAGAATATTTTGCACACTTTGGAAAAATATAACATTTACTTTACATAACTGAAACATAAATTACATTCTTTGCAGTCTGTATGGTTCCATCATTCATACATTCTCTTATACATTTTCTTTTAATACATCCTTTTCTCTGGGCTGTAAATCCAAGGCAAAAGTATCACTGTTCTGAAGAAAAGCTTGTTTCTGCATTAGTTTCCTGAAAAGTCCATTTGGATTTGCAAGTAGTTCCTCATGTCTTCCACATTCAAGAATTTTACCCTGGCCAAGCACCGCAACAAAATCAGCATTTTGAATAGTCGACAGTCGATGAGCAATAATTAGGACTGTCCTCCCTTCCATCAGCCGGTCCAGAGCTTCTTGAACTAGATACTCATTTTCAGCATCCAAAGCACTGACAAGAAATGGGAAGCAGTGAGGATGTTTGTTATCGTAAGATGGGTTAGTTTTGTACATGTTAGGCTTGTTTTGCTAGAACTGCAAAGCCTTGCTGTTGTTGGTGAATAGGAACTAGTGGAATTTACTGCATGTATCCACATTATAAGCATTAGGAGTTTCCATGCAAAAATATGCATGGAAAAATAACCCTGAGTTTATTAAGTGAAAAAAATTGTACTGCAATGAAGGCTATACTGCAGTGCAATCATTTCTCTTTTACACTGAGATCTGAAAGATACAGGAAAGTTTTAAGTACATGTTTCAAAATCAAGTTACGTATTACAGATTGAACGCCATGAAATTACAGCACAATGCACGAGCTATCCTTTCCACTTGGCATAAGGTCTCCTAACCAATTCACACCTTATTTTTGTGGGTACACTAAAAATAAAGGGCTGGATAATTTGTGCAAGGGTTTGTAGAGCAAAGAAAGAAGAGCGAGTACCTCTCAAACATGAGTTTTACCAACAGATAATTTCTAAATTTTTATTTATTTTTGTTCTTACCTTGTTGCTTCATCTAACAGAAGAATTTTAGGATTCTGAAAAACAAAGTGAAATTGGTTATAATAGCAATTAGACAAGATCTGGATATTTGTATCGACAGAGAACAGGATTCATACTTTTTAAAACTCCAGGTAAAGATACTTCATCAAATGAACTGACAGTTGTTCAAAGCATCACTTTTAAGAAGCCTAAATGTTAAAAGGACAAAACAGAAATAACACTCTTCCATCTTCAAAGCTTCCAAACTTCCCTTATGAGGAAAGGCTGAGGGAGCTGGGTCTCTTTAGCTTGGAGAAGAGGAGACTGAGGGGTGACCTCATTAATGTCTATAAATATGTGAAGGTGGGTGTCAGGAGGATGAAGCCAGGCTCTTCTCAGTGTCATGTGGTGACAGGACAAGGGGCAGTGGGTGAAAGCTGGAACATAGGAGGTTCCATAGAAACATGAGAAGGAACTTCTTCACATTGAGGCTGACGGAGCACTGGAACAGGCTGCCCAGAGGGGTTGCACAGTCTCCTTCTCTGGAGACATTTAAAATCCACCTTGATATGTTCCTGTGTGACTTGGTCTAGGTGATCCTGCTGTGCCAGGGGGATTAGACTAGATGATCTTTCAAGGTCCCTTCCAATCCCTAATGATTCTATGATTCTGTGACACAGTATCAGAACACTATTGCCTGACAATCATTTGAAAAACACAACCCAAAGATAGATAATTTTTAATGTATATAGTTTTATTTTTAAAAATAATTTTCTACCTCTCCTACTGAAAGAGCTCCTTCTTTTTAACCCATCCTTTCTCCCCTCAAAGTAGTTAAATAGTTACTTAGGTGCTGCCTTACCTTGAGCAGAGCTCGTGCAATCGCTATTCGTTGCTTCTGTCCACCTGGATGAAAAAACACTCCGTAAATTCAATTAGGAAAATAGATGTGAAATAACTTTAAGTGAATGGGCTGAGCAGAATGAGGCACTGAGGGGCGGAGGAATGAAGATGAAGGAGATACTTTCTTAGTATTTATGGCAGGCTATAATTGTATAAAAAACTGGTAACAAAACAGAATTTTTACATCATTCTACAGAATCCAGATTTTAAAAATAAGCAATACAAGGATGTACCTGAAAGCAAAATGCCCTTTTCTCCAACAACAGTGTCAAACCCTTTTGGAAAGTCCCGGATAAAGCTAGCAGCATTTGCTATTTCAGCAACTTTCTGAATCTCCTCTGCAGTCACAGTAGAAGGATCCTCTGCACCATAGGCAATGTTTTCAGCAATGGAACAGGAGAACAGAATTGGTTCCTGATAAATCAGAAAACACAACTAATATGATAGACTTGTCATTACGTGCATTTAATGCCTATAGCTGATATAACATAAGTCCCACTTAGAAGACTCAGCATTAATAATGAGGAATTTCTTCCTGTTATATAAATCTCCCTGTTTTAAGCTTGAAACTACCCTCTTTTAGCTTGAAAAGTCTCCACATGTAACAGTTCTAACAGTTTGAATCTTGATGACAAGGTACAAGTGAACTACAGAACTAACGGCACTAGCGCCGAATACTTATGTTTCAGAACGAGGCATGCACAACAGCAGTATTGGTGACATGGAGGGATTTCACCAAGAAGCAAAACTACAGTGTCTTAAAAAGAAAAGTGAGGCACAGCTAGCTGATCCCCAGAAACCTATTTCACTCACTTAGTATTTTCTTCCTTACCTGACTCACTGTTCCAATCTTTGTCCTGAACCACAGTGGATTTAATTGACGGATATCAAAACCATCAACAGTGATACTACCTAAAGGTGACAGAAACAGCAAAGTTAGTACTTGATGTGTACTGAAGAGAGGCAGAAAAGAACAGAAAGTACAGGACTGGTGGATAAGTAATCCAAAGCCATGCAGGTTACCACCAGAAGGCAACCATACACTCCAGAGAGAAGCACAGTGCGCCACTGGAAAAGTCACACTAGGATCTCAAGCATAGGAACCCACATTTTTCTTATATCTCTTATATCTGAGATGCAAAGAATCCAATGTCACAAAAGAGAATGGCACACACAACATACCTGAGATAGGATCATATAGCCTCAGCAGAAGGGATACAATAGTTGACTTTCCTGTACCACTTGGGCCGACCAGAGCCATAACAGAGCCAGCTGGAATGGAAAGGCTAAAATCTTTGAAAATTGGTGTTTCTGGACGTGTTGGATACGCAAACTCGACGTCCTTGAATTCCAAAGCACCTCTGAACGTGTCTTTGCCTAACGTGATTCCCTCTGTATGACAAAGAATAAAATACAGAAACATGAATAGAAATAAAAAATCAGCTAACCCCTCCCAGAACTTGATTTACAGACACCCAGCAGAAATATCTGTCTCAGTGTTAAACCTAGGGATAGCCACAAGCCACAGAGCAGGACCACAGGAGTTATGTGTCAGCCATGGGATACCACTCATTCCTGAATGCAATGTCAGGTCTCTCACCTGCAGTGAACCTGGAGGCCACCTACAGCAAATCTGCATCTTGCTGAAACCTAACAACTAACTATGTTTACTTATAGTAGAATTATCTGATTTTTTAAACATGCTGTATAACATGTAACCATAACACAAGTAAGAGCAATGCAATTAAATGGCCTTATTGAAGGCCAAAGTCTCATTGCCATAGAACACACACAAGGAGATAAACATTGCAGATCACTTACTGCCTTTCACTAAGCCACAGAAGGACCTGAAACACCCTCCCTGTGAAGCAAGAGCCACTCCACTCCATTACCTCTTAACTGGGTAGCTTTCAGACAAGCTGTCGCTGGAATAAAGCTGCTGTTGTTTCTCACATTAACAGCCATTTAAAAAGGTATTTAAGCAGAAAGTGTATTTACTAAATTCAGGACAATAGTGTATTGAAAGACCACCCAGAGGCATGACTCTTAGGCAACAGTTCAGTGAAATTAAACTTTCATTTTTTGAGATACCCCAACAAACCATCATGAATGACAAACTGCCCAAGTTAAATAAAACCAGCATCTTTGTGAAGGCCAGCATTTGATTTAAACAATGAACTCAGAAACACAGTATCATGGAATTGTTTTAGGTTGGAAAAGACTTTGAAGATCATCAGGTCCACCCATTAATCCAACAGTCTCAAGCCTACCACTAAATCCTGTCCCTAAGCTCCAGATCTATACAATTTTTAAAAATGTCCATGGATGGTGATTCAGCCCCCTCCCCTAAGCAGCCTGTTCCAAGGCCTGATGACCCTTTCCATGAAGAAGATTTTCCTAATGTTCAACCTAAACTTCCCCTGGTGCAATGTGAGGCCATTTCCTCTTGTTCTATCCCTTGTTCCTTGTGAGAAGAGACCAACCTCCAGATCTCTATAATCTCCTTTCAGGTAACCGTGAAGAGCAATAGGGTCTCCCCTCAGCCTCAGACTAACGAGCCCCAATTTCCTCACCTACTCCTCACAAAGTTTTTTCACGTACTTTGTTGCCCTGCTTTGGACCTTCTCCAGCACCTCAATGCCTTTCTTGTATTGAGGTGCCCAGAATTTAAGAGTTTCAATACCAGACAAAGTTTATAAAGACAAAGAAACACAATTACTTCAAGCCCTACTAAATCCCAGGGACACATATCCACACATAGAAAACTAAATGGACAGCAGTGCTGCACTCTCAAAGAACAGAGGCTCACTGATCAAGTTCCTACCAGTTTTGTGAAAACTGGCAGCACCAGAGCAGCATCCACCTGGTGTCTGTTCACGCTAAAAACAAAACCCTTAATTATTTTCAGAAGCAGCACGCAAGTTAACACCATCTAGTCAAAGCTAATCCTGTGTAAGAGAATTTCTTTTCCTTTTCCCAGATTCCCCCATCCTCTCCAGGCTCTCAGTGTAATGGCAGTAGCACAGAAATGGAAAAGGCAAGAGCATACAATTTCAAATTCCTTCCTTGACTTTAATCCACAGACGTACACGTCGTAACTTGATTGTGAGGTAAAAGTGCAACAGTCTGTATATCTCCCTCTGGGAAAATAAGTGTATTTGCTAACTCCTGTGCTCGCAGCACAATCCTCACTGTTACCAAAGTTAGAAGCAATTGCTTATCTTTACTCTCAGTTCCAGCTACTGCACTATTCTGTGCCCTGAAACACTGAAATCTACTGCAATACAGGAAGTCTGGTACCACAAGTCCTTCCTTTATACATTACTGCAAAAACAGCAAAAAGTTACAGATAGCACTGTGCTTCTTTCTTGTTTAGATTCTAGGTACAGGAAAATACAAAAGTGTAATTTGGACCTGAGATACCTGTCACCAACAGCAGGAGTTTGGTGGAAATAAAATCTAAGCAGCCAAAAGAGTAGATATTACATGTGGGTTTGCACAACAAATTCTATTTGCTTCATTGTCTGCTGAGCCAGACTACAGCTATAATTGGCTTTGGAGACAAAGGTTCATATCCTTTCCCATGAATGTAGTCGATACTGAAAGGGAATTCAGAAGAATCTTCACTCCAGAATCATGTCCAATTTATGCTCTGTAAAATACTGTTTTCTAGATGCATGACTGGTATGATTAAACTTTTCTATACCTGCACTGGAAAAGACAATTTCTGCTCCACTACTACTGCTCAACCCACAACAGTGCCACTGTAAAGATAAAGCTGAGAAGTGGGTTTGGCCAGCCATAAGGAAAGAAGGTTTAGGGGAGACCTTATCACCATGTTAAAGTATTTAAAGGATGGCTACAAAGAAGATGGAGGCTCCCTTTTTTACAAGGATTCACACCAAAAAGAGCAATGGCTACATATTACTCCTGGGGAGATTCCCACTGGACTCAAGAGGGAAGTTTTTCATAATGAGAACAATCACCCTTGGAATAGTTCCCCAGGTAAGTGGTGTTTTCCCCAAAACTGGACACTTTTAAGATTCAGCTGGGCAGGGTGCTGTGCTTTTCCTGGACCAGATGATCCCTGATGTCCTTTCCAACCTGGTATTCCATGATTCTGTGACACTTAAAAGCCAGAGCTTACTCAACACATCTGTGAGGTCTGTTGAACGTTCTTTCCTGGCTTTTCCTCAGACTAACCTTACAAAAGTTTCCAAGTTAGAGGATCATATAAAACTCAGAGAGAAACCAGTGTTGACAGCTCACCTGGGCTCTGCTATATCACATTTCTTAACAACACATAGAGCCGGTGAAAACTCATGCATGACTTTTGCTTAATGGGATGCAACTGATTCAATAAAACAGCAGTTCACACAGTGACTTTTGATGGACACAGGCAAAAGCAATTTATACAAACTATACTCAATATGGGGAGGCATTGTTCAGCTTCTGAACAACAAAGCTGCAAAGATTTGTAGCTGGCAATATATTTAAATATTCTGAATTAATTAAAAAGGAAAAAAATGACAACAGATTTTCAGCTTCTAGAACTTTAATTAGAAGAACTTCTAATTAAAGGACATTTTCATTATCTGTTTCATAGTTAGGAAATATCAGAAGAATTATCATAGAATCATTAGGGATTGGAAGGGACCTCGAAAGATCATTATCAGTGTATCTAGTTTCCTTCTAAAGGAAGTTGATATTGCCTTTGAGTGTTAACCATCTCTTTCTGAAGTACTGGTGACCAGAAGAGAAAAAAAATGAACTTAGGCACCGTAAAAAAAAAAAGGACCCACCATTAAAAGGAAGTTGGGGCTTCCTTTCAATAAGTTCCCACAGACGTCCACCAGCCCCAAGTCCTTTCATTAGTTCAGAATAAAAGGAACTTAGACCTAGACAAAGAGCAGAACAGTATTATACATCTACATGGAAGGGAAGGCACAGGAGACACTACATGCACATTCTGCTTTTTATCACCAGCATTGAAGCATCAAATGTTAGAGAATCTTTTACTGCAACACGCTACCAGACGTTGATTTAAATCCTGTCTAGTTGTCCTTCAGAGTTACCAATAACTCCTTCTGATCATTCTTATATATGTAAAACAAATCATTCTGAAGAAAAAAAACAATCAGAAAAGTCAATACACCTAAGCTTGCATGTACACAAAAGCAAAGCAACGCGTCTTCACTCACCTGTCAGGAAGAACCACATCCAAATTTAGAGCAATAGCCTTGCACACAACCAGCTGCACTTCCAAACTCGCTCAAAGAACAGAGCACTCTGAGTGCACTTCTTTGTCACACAGGGCTGTAGTACCATAGGAGAGCCTGGCTCAGTCAGCCACAGTGCAGATAAAGTACAAAGCCTAAGGCTGGACTGACACTTAAGAAGCCATGTGGAGAATAGGCAACGTAAGAAATATGTCTCCCAAGTCAGTGTCCTTCAAAAATGACTGGAGAAAGCAAAAGCTAAGGACAAGGCAGGGTCCCAGCACTGGGTCCCAACATTTAGCTGCTCTGTGAATCACCTTGGAGCTGGCTTAAGGGCTTTCCAGTTGAACTAAACACAGAAACCACCCTAGAAACAAAAGTGGAATAAGGCATATTTATGTCTCATTTATTCCTTTCCTGTATGTCTTGCAAATTGGAGGAACCAATTCCAAAAATCTCTGAATTTCAACAGAACAGACTTTCAGAATAAACCACTTTCACCTTAAAATGCAGCAGGTGTTAAGAGTGATTTCAGGGAGGCAAGGTATATGGAAACAGGTTTAGTGGTTTATTCTTTCTGCGCAAGAAGGCCAGCATAAGGTCATGAGTCTACAAGATGCAATAACCTAAAAAATTTAAAAATGCCTTTATAGCAAATACAAGTGAATTGAATGACATTCTAACCTTAATTTCCATTGGTTTAGCATTAATCTGCCCTATGTTTTCAAAGTGTAAGGTATCTCTGTTGACCAAAATTGGATAATTTAAGTAGAGAAGAGTTTTGTTAGTTGAAAAGGTTACCACTAGACTCTGGATAATCAAGAAAGCAGGTTTTGTGAATTTTGCCCTCAGGAGCACCTTTGTGCTTCCCACAGTATTAGGCTTCATCTTATAAGAGAACAGACAAGTGGCATTGCCCTGCTGCTCTATCAGAAGTAACAGACTCATTTTCAAGAAGAACCTTGCAATTGGTTGCCAAACTTCAAAGCACCTTATCTTTGGGTTTGCCTGTATGCAGTGGTGAAGCCTGCTCTGGAAAAAAGATGAACAGTTTGTTTCTGGGCCAGCAGATTACAGAGTGTGATCTTCAACGAGCAGCTGGACAGTAAAGAAAACCAAAAGTTTGGCATCAGAGTGTTGTCTGCTGGCACTGAGCTCTTCCAGCACAAGATGCTCTGTACTGAATTACAGCTCGATTATTTCTAAATAGAGTATGGTTAGCACACCTTTTGTAAAGAATATAGGACCTGCCATTCCTTCTTTACACAATACACCAAGTATCTTAGAGCTAAACAAAATTAAAGTTATCTGTATCTGTCCCCTGCACACACTGAACAAAAAACTCCTCTGCATTCCTTTGGGCAAATTAAAGGCTCATATTAATCTTAAGTTATAAAATATTTTTCATTAAGACTTCAGAAAAAAGAAGTATTATATATGGTTTCTTGGGAAGACCATTTGGAAAAGATTTTTTTTAAGAAGGCCAGATCTTTCAAGAGCTTCCCCTCCACCCCAAGCTGACTGTAGTGCTTTGAGGTGAAAAAAAACCCCATCTCTCATTCCATACCTCCAATGCTTATTCCAACCCAGAATGCATACATTAGGAAAGATGAGAGTTCACCAACTGTCATGTAGGCACTGCCCATTAGTAATCCTCCTTTGTATAAGACTGAGAGGACAATTAAGTTTCCAGAAAGGCCAGTCTAAGGAAAAAGGAGAAAAGGAAGATTTTGTTACACACATCTTAAATTTCATCCTTTAAAATATTTAATCAGAATTTTCCTTCTAATAAAATAATTTCCACGCTATGGGTATCTAGATTTTTAGAGAACTGAATGAAATTTGCACAGAACCACTTCTAATGTGTTCTGAAAGCAAGCAGCTCTTTTTTGTTTTATACCCTAAGATGGAAACATTATTCTCAGCCATGGTTAAAGGAGAAGAATTAATACTGCAGTTACACTGCAGTTCTATAATATTATTTAGCAAACTCACTGCAAACTGTTAATGAAAAATCTAATCCCACTCTCCCTCTCTGACCTGTGTCCTCCTCAACTTTCTTCGCATTGATGCTCATCTCATCAGTAGCCCAAACCCACAAAATGCTGAGGGTGGAGGAAAGTTTCCATCGGTTCAGTTCCTCAGACAGGAGGCACGGGCTCAGATAAAAGATGGGATGTGGGACAGAAACCGAGCTTTAAGCTGGTTTTATCATACCATTATATTTTGAGGTGCAGTTTCACAGCAATTGGGGACTAACTGAAGCCAAGACTGGCAAGACTGCCACAGTTTTATGCAGTGTCAATTCGCATTCAATTTATTTATGCACAGATTTCTAAGTATCCTCATGAATTTTAAACTGACAGTTGGCACAACACAGTTGGTTTACTTCCATCAAAATACACTTACTGCTCCAAAGAAGCCTGCCCGAGCTAGTGCCTCTTTTTTAGCCAGCTGAAGCACAGAATCAACATTATTTGTGTACTTCTTCATTTCAGCCACTTCTTGCCCAAAGGCTCGGACTGTTCTTATGTTTCCAATACGCTCTTCAGCCAACTGCATGAAAGGAAAGAACGAAACTAAAATACACACAGGCACACAATTTAGAATCTTCACACTACAGAACATTTGAAAGTAAAGCCAGAATCACTACATTAATCTCCACACACATTCCTTTGGATACCATTGTTAAATTTCTCATGCTCTCCTCTCCCCAACCCCTCCTCTGTTGTTTTTTTTTTAAATTCTATTAAGTTAAAAGTAAGCTGCATGCCCAGGCAGTTTAAAAACAACTTCAAGACTGCCTTGACCTATAGAAAAATGTAGAAGCAGGGTTAAAAACTCCCTTTATCTGATGTGAACAAGACACAAAATAAAATTACTGTTCAGAGTAACTTGCAGTAACAATGTGGGGAGGAGAAAAATAAAGAATATTCTGTTCCACACTAAGTCAGGTAAGAAAGGCTACAGTCACTTCCTGAAACAAGTCCATTCATTTGATCAGAGCTACACTGGGATTTAATTTAGCTCAACTACTAATGTCTCATTTAGACATTTTAGTGTCTAAATAGCAAAGTATTAATTGCAAAATTACCTCAATGGTAACCAACCAGACTAAGATGTTAATAGACACTTTTGAGATAACACTGTGATGTTATCTCAAAAAATGCAAAGGCTCCCCTGATGCGAGTGTAAAAGTCACTATCACTACTACTCTCCGATAGTGCTTTGCAATATTTCAGTGCAGCCAACAAACAGGCATCTGTACAACAGCCTCATTAGAAACAACTTCCTCTACTTTCCTCCCAATTATCTGGGTATGTGCTGAGATGCCCAGAAAAGTTTATGAAATGCCAAGCCTCATAAACATTAACAATCTGACAATAAGATCAAACATCAAGGGTTTGCTTCAGAGGATGTGCTAGCAAAATTTTCTTAAGAGATGGATCCAACTAGGATATTTCTGATGGCTTCAATCTCATAAGCCTAGTCCAAAAAAGGTGTTTTTCAAATCCAGGGGTACCAAATTACACTGGACTTACTGATTTTTTTATGCTCTCACAAGCCTCCTTAATCTTTATTACATTTCCAAATTCTTAAGTCCTGGTACCTCCATATTTCATTGTTATGGACAACCAAAACATGGCTGGCTTTGAGATCTATGAATAGATCTTACTGAGATTTACCTTTCATACCATTCAGGTGCAGAGCTGCAGGCTCAGAATGGCTTAGGGCACTGAGCAGTACAATTATCTTCTGAAGATCTGCAGCTTCAGAGATATTAACTTAAATGCACTAGAGAAACTTTGATGTTAACTAGAAAGTGTCTGGTAAAAGACTACCTGTGTTGCTTCTGCAAGAGAATCTTGGGTCATTTTAGTAAGTTTTCGCAAGTATCTTCCATAAATCACAGCCAGGACAGCCAAGGGTGGCACAACGCTCAGAACAAATGCAGCAAGGCTCGGAGACACAAAAACCTAGAGGAAAAAGAGATGTCAGGGCATAGCATTCAGATTAAAAATAATCACTGCAGCACTGAAATGCAAATTCTCCTGCTAGAGTTCCCTAAAACTAGTTGGACTATAATTTAGGGCTTCCATGCTTTCAATTATCATATCTTATTTCTTCCAGGCAACTTCACAGCAATTGAGATGTATTAGAACAAAGATTTAAAAGCAAAGCAGTCTGGATTTCATTTCTAGCTTTCCCACTGACTTGCTATGTGGCCTTTGGTAAGTACCTTAACCTGCCAACAAAAAGGCCTACCAGGAAATCTCTTGTGGATGTTGAAAGACATACACTATTAGTTTCTAAAGGGCTTTTGCAACTTTTATACAGATGGTGTAATACTGACAGTTTAAGCAGAGAAATATTGTACAGCAATTATGAATGACCAAGGAACAGATGGAGTGCTCCCCAGCATCTACAAGTGCTCATAACCTGGAATCACAGATTTGGAAGGGACCTCAGAGATCTTCTAGCTCCAAATCCCCTCTCATGGGCAGGGATCACAGCAACTCAGGCTGCCCAGAGAAATGGTTTCTTTTCATGATTTGTTGAAATTTGACCAAATACATTTTCATTTCATCTCGCTTTCATCTTGTCCAGAAAAATCAAAATTTAATAGAGACAGACTCCATAATTATTTTAGAATCAGTTCTTCTTTTTGAGTAAGGCTTTCTAGTCCACCTTTTAAACTGTGTATCACAGCAGCAGTTTTGAGTGGAATACCTTATGTAAAGTTATTCCACTTTATCTATGATAAGAAAAACTCTTAGACTCTACTTGCTTAGATAAATACAGAAAGCCATCATTATTCTCAAAGTATTAAAACTTTAAAGCTTCACAGTGGAAATACTTTTTTCTAATAAAATCAGAATTGGAAGCTCATTTCTGTGTGACCTTTTGCTATATTAACTGGAGGTAGACAGCAGAAATTACCACATCATTTAAGCTAACTGCCACCAACTTACCTTTTCTCAGCTAAGCATAACAAAAATAGTACCACAAGAACTATCAAAGAAAGTCAGATTTTTATGTAAACCAACTGATCACAGAGGAATATTTGCTGATTCACCCTGCTGAAGCTTTCACACCACGCTTTGTACCTAAATGTACTCTTGACTGCTGGACTACAGCAGAAAGACCAACATTTTTCATAAAAATCCTCAGAAGTTGTGTGGGGCTGCCTTTGCTCACAAAGGTGTTAAGCAGAATCAGCCAATTTCAATTACTTTTACATCAGTTCCTTCACTCCCTACCTACAACCACAGGAATGTTATCACTGGTTTTAAGATCTTCATCAAGAATGGAGTTAAGCTGTATGCCTACTGTACTCTGCTTGGTAAATATGGGTAGATCAGTAGTTCATTCTCTGCATTTTGGCTTGCAAGTAAACATCGAGTGCCTACAGGCACATCTACTGCAATCCAGCACATTCTTGTAGCTAACCAGTAATGTACACACTTGTATCTAAGAACACATAACAGTTTCTGGACTGAATGACATTCACACATGACCTACGGCAAGTGACAAGCAAGTAAGAGACCACTGTACCATCATTCCAACCCCCACAGATGCCTGTGCTCCTGCTCTGAGTCCGTCTGAAAGGTTCTCAGTCACTGAACGGCCCAGGAGGGCTGTATCTGAAGATAAGCGGTTTATCAGCTCTCCAGTTCTGGTCTTGTCAAAGAAAGCTGTTTCTTGCTTCAGAATAGAGGAGAATATGGTTGTTCTCAAACGTTTCACAATTCTTTGTCCTGTCAGAAACAGAAGTCAGTCAAATATGGGACACTGACAACATAAAAATCACAGGAGTACACAGCACTGCACAAGTCACATTAGAGAGTTTTAACACAGCAGCACGCAGTGTTAATGAGCTTTAAGATGTCATAGAACAGTAAATAAGACCAAACACTTATTCCAACGTACTTATCTCTGCACTACTAGTTTAACTTTGATCTGCTACAAAAAAAACAAAACCTAGTGATTCCAAGAGGATCTGTTGGACAGATTTCAGATGATCAGATAGACTGGCTGTGAAAAGAGATGACTTTCAACGTCACTTCTGCTTTTACCTGCAGTCTGCATGAGGTAGACACGAGTAGCATTAGCAGCAGCACCACATAAGAAGATTCCGCTCAGCAAGGCACACAGGCTGGTCAGTCTGCCAGTGAAGTCTTCGCTGGGATTTGTATAAATAACATCAATAACTTTCCCAAGAAAGAAAGGAGCTGACATGGTAATGACACTGGAAACTGTCAAAAAGCCAACAGCAGCTGCAAATCAACAAAGAAAAGGAAAGGAAAAATTATTCTGAATTTCCAAGATCGTTAACAGCACATGTAAATTAATTTTTCACTTGACATTTCTATTAAGCTTGCAAGTGCCAGTGCTGAACACTCAGCGTTTTTTTAGGTCTAGTTCTAATTATTTCAAGTCACTCTAGCTTAGGCAAGGCAAATTTGAAGATCTTGAAAGCCTATGTATACAATCCCAGTCCTGGAATTGCTTCTCTTGTCTAACCTTCCACATCACCATCTGACAAGGTTAGCCTCACGACTGTCACCTTTAGAGAGCATTAACGGTTACCACACTTTCTATATCCCACACATAATTCTTCAACTCCTTTTTGGTTTTGGTTTTGTTATCCATGTTACTGTACTGACATTTCCAACTGTCTGTTTCTGAGATAAAAATGGACTGAAGTAAGTATCTGCTCTGAGATCCACCTAAAACATGCAATTTTACTGTCAGGACAAAAAATACAACCAAGAAGCATCTGATTTGATTTACTGGCAAAACCCATATACATCTGTTTTATTTTGCTCTTTACTGTTGTTGGTCTAAAAGAAAAACAGCAGAAGTTTGAATTAAAGTACACTTGCTGATGAGCAGAGCTCTTACATCCCAGTTGCAAGATCACCCACAGAACAACTTGTTTAACTCAGTCTGATGCTGTAACACAAGGTAGGAAAACCACATTGGACCAAGGCTTTTTTAACTTCTGTAACTTTAATTTCCAAGGAAATTTCTTGAGCCAAGAACACAGCATAATCCTGAAAAGACAAGCCGAGCTTGGAAGCCTGAGAGTTAGGAAAAAACCTATCTTGACTGAAAAGTGAACAAACTTGATATGAAAACCACTGAACCACAACAAACAGTACTATTTATACAGGATAATCTTCCAGCAGCCAACCCCATACTTAAAGCAATCACTCACAGGATTGCTGCAGATAAAGGCAAGTAATGCCTTTAACTTTAAAGATAAAACAGACACTGTACTGAAAAGTTCTGACAGTGGCCTGAGTTTTAGTACCACAGACAAGAGAGCAAAGGGCCTCCCAGCAGTGCACTGCTCCAGGCAGCACTTCTTAACATGTCACAGATGGTCTGATGCCTCTTACCACCTCCCATACACACAGAAAGCTTTGCTTCGGTTTCACTTGAAGTAAAAATACAGCTGTGCATTTACAATTAAGAAATAAGGGTACAAAAAAATACTTACCTGCCACCAAGAGAAGCAAAAGCTTCTCTGCACCTTCATTGCAAAGCCCCAGTGTGATCTCCCTGTTGTGTTACACTCAGGCCAGCAAGCAGGTGACAGATAAAGGACCTCAAACTTAACCATGAAAACACAGAAACTCTAAGAAGTCATAGCTGAAAAGATTTCCTGCTCTGAGCTTATGTAATCAATGCCATAGACACGAGCACATTATTTACTAGCTAAAGATTCCTAAGATTGAAGTGACCTTATTAACAAGTTGGATGCCCTGCTGTATTCAAGCTGTGAAGCAGCAGGGGAAAATCCTACAAAAAGCAGACAATGTCCTGTCAAGAAAATCTGGTACATAAGGATGTTTTTGGTTGGAAGGGACCTTAGAGTTCTAGTCCCAACCCCCTGCCATGGGCAGGGACACCTCTCACTACACCAGGTTGCCCAAAGCCCCATCCAACCTGGCCTTGAACACTTCCAGGGAGGGGGCATCCACAGACTCCCTGGGCAAACTGTTCCAGTGCCCCAGCACTCTCATAGTGAGGAATTTCTTCCTTAGATCTAATCTAAATTTGCCCTCTATCAGTCTGAAACCATTTCCCCTTGTCCTATCTCTAGAGTCCCTGGTTATGAATGGAACTGGACGTGTGAACTGCCTATAGCGATATTCACATGGCTGCAATGCCTGTATGTGGTACAGCTTTCCTAGCTTGGGTTCAACTTCAGCTCCACTTCATTCAGACTAGCACGGGTAATTACTGTAATTACTTCTAACAGCCTTAAATAATCTAAAGTCAAGTACTAGTACATTAAGCAAACTGAAGGCCACTAACTAGTAAAACATGAGCTGGAGTGTCAATAACATATCAGAACAACTCAGTCCTGAAGATGAAACATTAAATAATCCAAATGTCACTTTTCATTTTCCCATTAGCAATAGGTCTTTACTAATTTAAACACAAATCACATGCAAAATAACATCCCTAATTGAAGCTCTCCCTTCGATTTAGTAGCAGAAAAAAGTTAGAAAATAACACAGATGCCAAGCTGTTTGCTCCTTTTTTTCTAGTTTTAAACTGCTGACTAATTGAAGAGGTAGGAATCAGCAAACACTCATTCTTTCTCCTCATTCACACAAGAGCTGTCGCTGTGATAACTGGGTAAAGGGAGGAGTGAGAGGTCTTCAGCATCCAGATATGAAGACACTTCAGTGATGCTAAAGGCTGTTACTGAAAGATGGTCAGAGTTACGGCAAAGCTGCAACAGAAGCAAAGACAAGGCAGGCTCCAGCAGCAGCCAAGCAGTCAGTCCTCTTGGCAATGTCAGGCAAACACTCTGCTTTTTTCTACTTGCACAGAAAACCTGATCACTGCACAAAGCGAAGCCTTTATCACTAGTCAGTTCAGCGTGCTCTGTGTTACGGTTAATGTGGACTTGCTTCTTGACAGCAGACCTGCAATTTCATTTCATAGTAGATATATCGAGGGACAAGGAATTGGTCATCAACTGATAAAGGATGTTGTTTAAAAGCAGTAACTAGGCAGAGCTATCAGAAATGAATCTTCAGAGCACGGGCTAAGCGACTCCAAAGAGTCATAAACCAATTTTCTATGTGCAAGACCACCACAATGTAAGTTTCTAATTTTGCTTTTTGTGGAAGCAAAAAAAATGCTTGCAAGCCTCAGCTAGAGAACTGGGTTTAGCTCTGGACCCCTCACTGCAAGAAGAACATTGAGGTGCTGGAGCAGATTCAGAGAAAGGCAAGGAGGCTCATGAAGGGTCTGGAGCACAGGTTCTGTGAGGAGCAGCTGAGAGTACTCGGGTTGTTTAGTCTGAAGAGGCTAAGGCAAGATCTTATATATTGCTCTCTACAACTACCTTAAAGTACTTTGGAGTAAGGAGGGGAACAGCCTCTTCCTCCTGTAGCCAAGCAGTAGGACCAGAGGCAATGGTTGCAAGCTGCACCAGAGGAGGTTTAGGCAGGATGTTACGAAGAACTTCCTAAATGAAAGGGTTATCAAACACTGAAACAGGCTACCCAAGGCAGTGGTTGAGCCATCATCCCTGGAAATTTTTAAATGACCTTCAAGATCATTGAGTCCAACCACGTATCATTAATATACTGAATCTTGCAAGTTACTATTTTCAGTGACGATCACAAACACTTTTAGAAAAACACAGGAGTATTACATACAGTTTGATGTAGTGATTGGACGTGTGGTGGGTTTTCTTTTGTCATTGTTTTCAAGCAGCTCAGGTTTTCAAATGGCAAAGACTGCCATACTGCAGGTCATCTGACTGACCATGGCTATAGAGCAGTTTGGACACAGCAGGAATTGCTGTGGAGCAGAAATAAGTGAGGGAGATGAACAATACCCTGGAGATAACATCTCAAGAACAAGACCAGTGACCAGGGTTTGGAGGGCACAGTGATATATCAGCACAGGAGCAAACCCCAGGGTATTGGCTGGTGGCACCTCTGATGCTCACAACATTTACACAATGCAACTTACAGAATAAGCCTATTAACCTGAATAAAGCCTGCTCTTTGAGTCATGAGGTGTTCAGGACTGATGGAAATCACCCTCTGTAGCAACTCTGTGAGGCTCCAATGATCAAACATGACCAATCTCCCAGGAGCAAACAAATAATCAAGGAGCCTTTGCAGAGTAGGCTGCAGAGGGTTTGTCCAAACCGCTTTCAGAAGAGATATTTAACAATAATAAGTATCTTTCCAGGCACAGAGGAACACAGTGGTATGAGGAAGTCTAAGAAAGGGAGGAGCAAATAGGACTGACACTTTGCACAGGAGAGAAGGAAGCAGTGAGGAACACAGCCTCCACTCGAAAGCAAAAATTAATTTCTGTAGTTAACATTTGGTAAATGAAGTCATTTCAGTATTGTATCAGAACAGATAAAATAACAGAAACCATTAGTTACGCACTCACAGAGTTCAGTTGGAGATATTTGAAAACCAGAATTCCTTTCAAAGCAAACATACTCAACAACTCCTACTGTATTTTCTCATCATATTGATTTTCCTCAGTCATAAAGTCAGTCAAATTTCTGATCACAAAATGCTGAAAAGTAATAAAAACAGATCTAGATTTGCAGAGGAGTGTCCAGTTTCTTTCTTTTACTGTGTGTTTAACATGAAAGCATTTAGCTAGTTCATATTTATCTTGTGTAGAAGACAATCTTTTTATATCAGACCAACCTAGCTATTATTCCTTCTAAAAATCACCATTTACATAAATGTCACAGCAACACCATTCTGCAGAGAAATTAATCTGTAAGCACCCAGCAGTGGTCGGCAGCTTCCATTTCTGCAATGTCTTACGTAAGCAGCTTCATTAACAGTTCCCCACCAATTTAAAAAGAGGAACCATCACCGTCTCGCCACAGAAAAGTAGCTTTTTGTGATAAAGTTCCAAGGATGCTTCTGCGAGTTTTGTACCAAAATCGGAAGAAAAACTGAGCGGAAACAATAAAAAAACCAAACACACAGCCAGTTTGACTTCTATAAAGGGCTCAGTGCACGTGAGAAAACAAAAAGCCTCCCCGGAATATACCACACAGATAGGAATAGCCATTTTAAACCCACAAGAATTACCTTCAGAAAATTCAAGTGACGTGTGGTTGGTGAGGTGCTTTCAGATGAGCAAAACCACATTACAGTAAGTAAATACAGTAAGAAAAAGCAGTGGCCACGTATATGGACTTCAACCCAAATTTTGGTCAGGTATTTCCTAGCTACTGGGTGACAGCACAGAAACCACAAGGTTTATCTGAGTGTGATTTACAGAATCACAGAACGTTCGGGATTGGAAGGGACTTTGAAAGATTATCTAGTCCAATCCCCCTACCGCAGCAGGATCACCTAGATCCACTCACACAGGAACATATCCAGGCGGGTTTTAAACATGTCCAGAGAAGGAGACTCCACACAAAGAGAAGGTTAGCCCCTCCTCTGCTCCCACTAACTTCCTCTCCATAATGTACAATATGGAATTAATCTGACTCACTGTCAAGGTTGGAATGGGTCTATGAAAACTGATTTTTCAGTGAGATTATGCTTATTTGATTTTTAACTAATTTTTGCGTGGAGGAAGGGGAAAAGTTTATCCTTAACAGTGTGTGGACTGTCTGCTGATGGTCCAACCCATTTTACGAAGCTTTGAAGAACAAGTTTCAAAGCTGCTACAATTTAAACAAGTATTTTGTGCCCCACCGTGTACCCTAAAATAACTGAGGTTTCCAAAGATACTCCTGCACAAGTACCTGACATAAGAAATGTCACTTATATGGGAATAAAGTCCAAAGGCATGACTTGATAGCGGCAATACTCACAGCAGCAGTGATCTACATTTCTATTTACATCTTGAACAAAATTTAAGTTGCTTATTGCCCCAAAGACTGCCAAATGAAATTACTGAAACAGTTTCTGAATTATATTACAAAGACTACATAAAGGATTCAAGTGGTCTTAGGTATAACATTTTATTTTTAACCGCCTTTTTTTAAGAAGATTTTATAGATATTTACTCTGCATTAGAAACTACAAAAGATAAGTCTACAGCAGTCTAGTACTTCTCATTCAGGGATGAGAAAGTGGGTCACTCAGTGTAGCTTTGAAATCACAGAAAAAGACTGACTGTGAGTAAGGCTGCACTCTTCTGATTTCATGGAAAACATCTACTGGAAACACACAAAATTCCTGACAGGCGGTTGCAGAGGTGGGGGTTGGTCTCTCCTCACAAGTAGGAAGTGACAGGACAAGAAGACATTGCCTCACGTTGCACCAGAAGTTCAGGTTGGACATTAGGAAAATCTTCATATAAACGGGTCACCAGACCTGGAACAAGCTGTCCACAGAGGGGGTTGAATCCTGGGTGTGTTTAAAAGTTGTGCAGATCTGGAGCTTAGGGACAGGGTTTAGTGGTGGGCTTGGGACAGCTGAGTTAATGGTTGGACTCAGTGGTCTTAGAAGTCCTCTCCAACCTAAAGGACTGTGAAGTTTTAAAATAAAGCTTCTGAAATAACCCTTTTCTTGCACATCTCTGGAGAAGACTCGTGCACAAAACAAACCTTCCTTGGATGCATGAACTGTTAGACAGGGAAAGGGCACACTGCTACTGGATTAAAAATTGCAGAGCTCCTTGTGCTTACTTTACAGTTCAACAGAACTATTGTTTCCTTCCAGCATGGTTTGGATAAAGCACAACAGATTGGTTCTCACAGGGAGAACCAAGGCAGCAGGAGGAAATAAAAGAAATCATCTTGAAAAGGCATTTTGGTGGCCTCACAGGCAGCAGGATTTAATAATTTCAACAATGGCTCCGTTCTCTTTCCTGGGAACTGAATTGAAGTGAAGACACGGGTTTACCTGACCAGACTGCATGGGGTCAGACAAGGAATTCCTAAAAATTACTTTTCTCCTTTGTTAAACCAGAGAGGTATTACGGAACTGACAAACTATTCACTTCACTACAGAAAACTGGCCACCAGCAGAATGAATTCCCACCACAGTATTTAGCCATCTTTTTACCATTGTTAAGAACAACTGAATTTAATGCACATCCTGTTTAAAATGTGTTTGCAGCTCTACCCAACTCTGTAAGTAACCAGAGGTGAAACGTGGAATATATTACACTGGTTTTTTTGTTTTGCAGTAAGATATTGGTACATTCAATTTATGGCTAATAGCCTCTGGAGGGTCAGACGACCTTTTGCAGAGAGAGTACTGCCCCGAGTGCTGCATGCCAGCACACTGGAGCTGCTGGCCAGAGCACAGTTTCTTCCTGAGCCAGCAGACGGTGAAGAGTCTCTTTTGGTGCCAGTCACAGCAGGAGCAGGTCACCTTAACCTCTGCACCTGCATCTCCTCAGATTACACCATTTCCCAACCACACACCAAGGTGGGTTATCCTTGTCTTGCTCAGCTTCCTCACAAATCATCCTCTGCTCCTTAAGTCTTCACTGACATCACAGAAACTGCTGTCACCTCCCATGACTGTGAATTTCACTGCACAACTGCAACAAGCAGAATACCACATGGAATCACTTTGTGACAGGACACATCACCTCACAGTGGCAATGGCAGACACCTCTGTGACCAGCCACGGCTTACATAAAATGCAAAAGATTGGAGGAGCTCAACTTTCTTGCAGAACAAAACAGCACCTATAAGATCCCATGGCATCTGCTTATTGGTTATATGGTTTTGAAGAGGAAATTAAATGTTTTGCCTTTGGCTTAGTGTTTCATACAGTGAAACCATTAATCTTCCTCTTTCTTTGAAAGTAGGAAAAGCAGAGATACCAGATTTTTAAGGACGAGTTTCTAAGCAGAAAGATGCAATCAGAACAAAATTCAACATCTTTTACCATATTTTAGATATAATGAGCAGATTTCCCTACAACCACCTACACAGCATTTTATCCGTATTTGTTATTCCTGTGTTCTTTAATGACTCAAAGTATTTTCTGTGAGAGTTTTTCCATCCTCCCACTGAAGTGCAACTTAACAACGGAAGTTTTCCCTTAAGCCTCAATAAAGGATCACAAAGCTATACAAAGTCCCTCCTCTCCCAGAACCACACGATGCTGAAACACAGTTACCACATTTGCATGTTGTTTCCATCCTCATTGTTGGTTTTTCTTTAAACTTCAAAGCAGTTAACTCAAACTCAGTTTTTGTTAACTCAAAAGACAAAAACTGCATGTGGCTGAGTGTTAGTAACTGTGATAGCTGATTTACTCAGATAAAACCATCAGCACCCTGCGCAGATTAAGGATACTTAGCCCTATTTTAAAACATAATTACAAGCAATACCCGTACCCTGCCTGTGAGAAGTCAAAAGCAAGCGCCTAATAAAGGGATCTAAATTAAGTTCTTAGTTAGGTGGCTCCTAAAAGCCATCCTTAAAACAGCTGATTTGTTTCAATGGAAAAAAAAGCAGGCGATTTATCTCTTCAGATACTTCACACAAATCCGAATAGACTGAAAAATCATCACTGGCAAAAGGCTTTTTATTTTACTGGTCCATAAACCAATGCAGAAAAACAATCCTGAGCAAGACTAGAAGTTGGTTATACCTTTTCCCTCTTCAATCCAGCCTTGTACTACCAATAGTCCCCTGCTTTTATTCTGGGCATCCAAGAGAGTGGCACTACCTGCATAAAACAAGTGCTCATAGCACAGAAATCATTCTAGTTTCTTACAAAAATTCATTTAGATCCAGATTAGATCCAAAAAATAAGCTATCATGCAATGAAGCTCTGTAAGGATCCATTGTGAATAAAGTCTTGTACAAAGTATTTCTCCAAAACACCTTTTAGTCTAATTCTACCTACCTCACCTGGTTTTTCTTCAACACCTCTTACACCTTCCAGGGGAACTATCATGCTTCTTCACAATTTTATACCTCACACCGTAAAGGTGTAAAAACCAACCTAATAAATAATATATATAATAATATGGGGGTGGATCGCAGATCAAGGGAGGTTCTTCTCTCCCTCTACTCTGCACTACTGAGACCACATCTGGAGAATTGTGTCCAGTTCTGGGTCACTCAGTTCAAAAAGGACACAGAACTGCTGGAGAGAGTCTAGCACAGAGCAACGAAGATGACGAATGAAGCAGAACACCTCCCTTATGAGGAAAGGCTGAGGGAGCTGGGTCTCTTTAGCTTGGAGGAGACTGAGGGGTGACCTCATTAATGTCTATAAATATGTGAAGGGTGGGTGTCAGGAAGATGATGCCAGGTTCTTCTCAGTGTCATCTAGTGATAGGACAAGGGGCAATGGGTGCAAGCTGGAACATAAGTTCCACATAAGTATCAGAAGGAACTTCTTCACAGTGAGGGTGACAAAGCACTGGAAGGGGCTGCCCAAGTGGGTTGTGGAGTCTCCTTCTCTGGGAACATTTAAAACCTGCCTGGATATGTTCCTGTGAGACTTGGTCTTGGTGATCCAGCTCTGGCAGGGGGTTTGGACTAGATGATCTTCTGAGGTCCCTTCCAGTCCCTAATGTTCTGTGATTCTGTGCTGTTTTCTTACTAACAACCACTACAGAATCGCAGAATGGCTTAGGTTGGAAAAGACCTTTCAGATCATCGAGTCCAAGCATTAATCTAACTCTAACCAAGCCCACATCTAAACCCTGTCCATAAGCTCCAGATCTACACGACTTTTAAACACATCCAGGGATGGCAAATTAACCTCCTCCCTGGGTAGCCTGTTCCAAGGCCTGATGACCCTTTCCATTAAGGAGTTTATCCTCAGGTCCAACCTAAACTTCCTCTGGTGCAACTTCCTATGCTTCCCACGACCAGCAATGCCAAGCGAAGTCGCTGTTTTCCTACTCTTTGTAGATAATGCCAGTGGTATGAGCACAGTTTACACGACCGTGGTTTTCACTAAAGAGAATAAATTTCGAAGCACCTCTCAGAAGTTTTAGGCCCCGCCGCCCCCTCCCCTCTCTGCGGTTCCCCGCTCGGTACCTGTCAGCCTCCAGCGCTCCGGATGCGCCAGGGCCAGCAGCCTCCGGGCCTCGAAGCGCGGTGGGTTTCCCGCAGACTCCCGCGGCGGCGGCACCGGCGGCTCTGCGCCCGCCTTGTCGCTGATGGCGCGCGGGGCGCCGGCGGCCAACGCGGGCGGCGGGAGGAGGCGGCGGCCCGGGACGCGGAGGGCCCCGGCGGCGGCGGCGGAGAAGCGGGCCCAGGGGGCTGGTGACGGTACCGCCCGGCGCCGCAGCAGCAGCGGCAGCAGCCAGGGCAGGCGCGGCGCGTACCCCGCCATGCGGCCCGTCCCCGCCGAGCGGGTCTGCGGCAGGACCAGGAGGAGGAGGAGGCGCCTCCGAGACGTTACTGTCGCTGCTGCTGCTGCTGCTGCCACCACCGCCGCCGCCCATGGGCCGGAGCCGGGGGGCCCGCGGCGGCCTGCGGAGCGGAGATAAAGCTCCGGGGTCTGGGAGCCGCCTGACGGGCATCCCTGGGCCGGCCCTCTGCCAACATGGCGCTCAAGGTGGCTGTACCCTAGTCCCACCTCAGGCTGAGACCTCCGACCCCCGGAGAATGCAGGAGCTTTGCCCTCTTCTCCAGAGAAGAACTTCATCTTATTGAAGGCCGATTCTTCACAGAATGCTTTAGGTTGGAAAGAACCTTACAGATCATCGAGTCCCAACCCCCCTGCCATGGACAGGGAGACCTCTCACCAGACTACATTGCCCAGAACCCCATCCAGCCTGGCCTCGAACACTTGCAGCCACAACCTCCCCTGGGCAACCTGTTCCAGTACCTCAGCACCCTCACAGGGAGGAATTTCTTCCTAAGATCTTATCTCTCCTATGTTAGCTTGAAACCGTCTCCTCTTGTCCTATCATTAGAGTCTCTTGTAGAAAGTCTCTCTCTGGTTTCCCTGTAGCCCCCTTCAGGTACTGGAAAGTTGCTGTGAAGTTCCCTCAGAGCCCTTTTTCCAGGCTGAAGAGCCCAAGTTCCCTCAGCCTATTTTCATAGAAGAGGTGGTCCAGCCCTCTGACCAGCTTTATGATCCTCCTCTCACTCCAACAGCTCCATGTCCTTCTTATATTGGAGGCTCCAGAACTGGACACAGTGCTCCAGCTGTCCTGCTCCATAAACAGGTTTGATCTTATCTGGACAAGAGAAATTCCCCAGCCTTAGGCACTTGTGCCAGGGCTAAAGCCTACAGGTTTCATACAAATTGCCCTTTGTTGTTACTATTTTTTTTCACATACCAGAGCGAGCCTGCTGCCCCTGATGTAAGAAATGGAAATAGGGTCAGCAAGGGGGACAGCTTTCATTGGACTGGAATCCAGAGCTGGGAACTACCCTGATGTCCTGTTTATTACATGGGGAGCTCAGGATTTGGCTTAGCTTTAGAAATGACGAGCCAAGCTTCTTTCTGCAATAGTTCACATCATCTCATGAGATGAGAGATGTGTTGGAGCAGCTGCACTTTCAGGTCTGCAAATGAGTAAAACTGCGCTAAAAGATCAGGAGAACACATGAATGTGGGATTTGGCGGCCACAAACCATAAAGCCACATTCCCAGCATTTAGGGAAATCGAGGGGTGAGCACACCTAGCAGGTCAAACCTCATCCTGGGAAAATCACCGCCCTGCCAGGGCATTTTCTCTTCATATTTGAGTAAATTAAAATCAACCTCCTTCGCAGCCCTCGGGTCGTGGCTGGGACCCTGCGCTGGGGGCAGCAGCGGCCTCACCCCGCAGCTCTGCGCTTCCCCACAGCGCCGCCAGTGGGCGCCGCAGCAGCCGGAGGTTGAGGCGGGTTCTGGCACCACCTCCCCTCTCCCGCGGGTCCCCCGGGGGATGTTTGTGGCGCTGCCCTTCGACACAGGCGCGACCAATCGATCCGGGGGCGCGGAGCGGGGCGCAGCGAGAGATGGCTCGAACCCAGCCCCACCCGTGATTCCTACACGCAGGTTAATGGAGCAAAACTTCGCGAGATCGTCTGTGAAAGGGAGAAAGACCTAATAAAACTCGCAGAGCGCTTAGTTGAGGCTGCTGTGGCTCCCAGCACCATTCCCGGGTTCAGTGGGGTCACACCTGAACCCCGTGTCAGGCCCACGCTGGTCTCTGGGCACTCACCGGGGTCAGGGTCACAGCAGAGAGGGTGAACCTCGGGCCTTTGTTACCAGACCTGCCCCAGCCGAGGCTCCTTTCCTGTAGGGCACAGGTGCCAAAGGGACACCCAGCAAGTACACAGGAGGGGACAGGTGAGAGCTCCTTGGCAGAAAGAGACCCGAGAGTACTGATTGATCACTAAATACCATCCAAGAGTGAGCTCAGGTGGCCAAGGTGGCTAGTGGCATCCCGGCTTCCATCAGACATAGTGCGGCCAGTAGAAGTAGGGAAGGGATTGTCCCCTTGCACTTGGGAATGGTGTGGTTCAGTTTTGGGCTCCTCAGGACAAAAGCCTTTGTGCTGAGTGACACAAGCGTTACAAAAGCAACACAGGACACTTAAACCCACAACACACAGTGTTTGACAGTGCCTGTTTAAAGACAAGTGAAACATCTCCCTCGTGAAACTAGACCTGACTGAAGCAGTGGAGCCAGAGAAGCACACACAGCTCCAGCAGCGGGGCATGCAGGGTGTGGATCTGGCAGCCCTGCACTTCGGTGTCACCAAGATGCAAGAGGTGATCTCCTAATAGAGTTCTGTGGGTCAGAAGCATGACGTGCTCACAGGAAAACCTTACAGACACATACAATGCTTCAGGAAGGCAAGTTCTCTACAGTTGTGTGTTTGCTACGCTGGCTGCCGGAGGAAGGCTGTTGGAGAATGCAGGGTGTTTTATTTTGAAAGACTTCAGAAGTAATAAATAATTATGGATAAGTAATTTTTAAAATAAAGAGAAAACCAAGCATCCTCTATCTCCTCCAGGACAAGGCTATCAGACTATTAAAGGTGACAGGAAGTTTAGATGCAGCAGAGCTTTACATTCCATTTTGGTTTAGACTTTGCTCCTGGGGGGAAAAAATCATGTAAAAATCCCACAGCAACCCCTAAACTCACAGATGGTTGTACAGTCATCCTGAGAGGTCATGAAATGTTTGCACTAGTGGAGTGGAGTTGCCAGGAGGGAAGAGAACGCCTAAAATCCTGGCTATTCTTTTCCAGTTTGTTTACCACACAGAGATTTGCTCTGCTATTGCCTTAAGCATACATGGCAAAACCCCAACAGCAGTGCAGGATGTAAGTCTCCAGCGAAGCTGCTCGCCAGTACACGAAAAATGAGGAAAAGCTGTGCAAACATGCCTCGTTTCTACTCCAGCAACCCACTGAAGCTGTGATGCGTTAACCTAAAATACTATAAAGTCTCGTGTGCACTCACAACTCCAGACCTCGTGATGCCTGAGCTAAAGGTTTGGGCTTGGCTGCTTTCTGGTGTTGAACTACACACATGCAGCCCCAGAAGGATCTGTTCTAAAGGGCAAGTTGTCAGTACATGAGGTTTGTTGTGCTCTGATGGGTGCCAGACAAACAGCCATCCTTCAGTTTGGCACTAGTTTGTCCAGGGTTGTCTTACAGCGTGACCTCAGTTTATCACTGCAGCAAAGTACACAGACCTTTGTCCTTATTTGCACTGTCCTTTCCTTCTCTCCATGAGCTATGAAGCATCGCTAGTTACCGCAAAGTCAGGTCCAGGGCTGGTCTAAGGCAAGTATCAGAGTGGCCAGGTACTACCACTGCTGTCTGGAGTATAGATAAACCCTGAACTTCCCAAAGACTGCCACACGATCCAAGGCTTTTCTCAGATGGAAACAGTTCAGTGTGCTAGAGCCTGCCTTGGGAAACAATTTTAAGCCACGTAAGAAACAACTAACCAAACCAAACCCTAGGCTTGAAAAAGGAAATATTTACAGGCAGTTTAGGATCAAGGAAGGCACCCTGATTATTTCAGCAAACTCAGTGATCAGCCCTGCTACCCTACCTGAGGTGGCAGTTTAGTAGTCTGAAACATAAACATTTTTAGCTGGGAAGGGGGAAGAAAGTGATAGCAGAGAAACAGAAGCAGACACCGTCACAATCCTAATCCCATGCTTCTGCACCACTTCCCATCCCCTTATCCAGAGCTGGGGTAGCAATACTGCTCCTCCCTCTCCCTATGATGACAGCAGAGTAGAGATTCAAGAGCTTTTTCCTCCTCTTCCTGGGGACAGCATCAGAGGAGTACTGCCCATGTGCAGATTTTCTTGTACAGCACCAAACACCAGAGTCCTGCTCTTAGCAGGCCCTCTGGCTATGTATGCTAAAATTATGATGTTTGTCATAAAGGGAGGAAGATTGGACAATTTTATCCTAAATAGAATCACACAGATCTGGGCTAGGTAGGAAAGCAGGGCTACTGATAAAGCAGTTTTCTGAAGAAATCCCCCTCATCTAACCTCAGGTTTGTGCAGATGATCCCTTCTCCTGTTTGAACACAGGATGCATGTTTTAGTTCTGAAGTAATGCCTCTGATATCAAGTTATAGAAACAGCTTCCAGAGCTGCCTTGTTCAAGAATTTCACTGTCCCAAGACAGCATTTCTGCAGGGTGAGACAACAGCGGATAACAGAGTCAGACTGGTAGGGGCTGGAAGGGCCCTCTGGAGATCATATAGTCCAGCTCCCCTGCTCAGCAGGATCCCTAGGGAAGATCACCTTGTCTTAAAGTGGGCACTTGGACTTCTCCACCTTCTCTGTGCGCTATTCAGAGCTGTCGTATAGCAGTATCCAGGAAATAGGAAGCCTTTAAGCATGGTGAGCATTGTTATTTCAGTCACTTCAGGCTCCTATCCAGTACTTAAAAAAACCCACCAACAGCTCCTAGCTAACATGAGGCATGTCAGGTTTGTCTTTGGCAACGGACATCCAGGCAGTTAATTTGTCTGTCACACTGGTGTTCTGCAGTGGTTCAGTTTTAGAGCCTGGCTCACCGTGAGCAACTAGACACTGCTCAGGAGGCCATTTTGGGACTTTGTGGAAGAACCACTGAGCCTGGAAGACTAACAAAGTCAAAACCATAGATGAAACAAGGTTAGCAAAGTGGCCTGATATCCTTTTAATTGTCTTGTCAAATCCAAAAGACCTGTTAATGGGAATAAAATTGAAGTCCAAGAGCTTTGTACAGAAAATACTCAAGAGATTTTTCTTTCACAAAGGAACTTCACAAAGGTATCAGAATGAGGAGCAATTGGATGAACTTCACCATTTGGAAAGTCAAGATGAACAAGCTGCCCAGGGAGGGGATTCAATCACCATCCCCAGACGTGTTTCAAAGTTATGTAGATGTGAAGTGTAAGAGACACACTTCAGCGGTGGACTTGGGATAACTGGGTGGGAGTCTATAACCCTGAAAGGTCTTTTCCAACCTAAATGATTCCATGATGCTCTGTTTAGAACAGAGCAGCATGGCCACACACTGCTCAGGAGCATCTCCTGAGTGTTAGAAAGGGGAAGGACAACTTAAACATAAACCTGTGAAGGGATGTAGCAGTTTGTTTTAAACACTCTTGCCTTTCATCAGTATTCAGTAACTCAACATGGGCTTGTACCTCAGCTTTGCCTATAGTTACCTGACTCCTTCTGAAAGGTGTTCTGCTGTTAATTGCCTTTATCAATTCAAGAGGTTAGGGAACTGAAAAAGAATATCAGATACTGCATCTTGTAAGTGAAGAAATACTTTACCTCTCTCCCTTCATGCAATCAAGGTGTAGAACTTCCTGCTGCAGCAAACTGTGGAAGCTACAAGTACAGAGCTGGTTAATAAATGGATGAGGCAAAATTAACGGAAACAAAATCCATCAGCAGCCACTTCTGACACAAACCTCACAGCTCTGAGTGTCTAATAAAAAAACCCACAACCAACAGCCCAAAACAACAAACAGTAACGCAAGGATGTGGGAATGTACAGAGCACAGAAGGATCAATACCTAAACACCCTCTTTCTCCAAGCATCTCCTGTTAACCACTGACTGGTACCATGCAGTGCATCATCCAGGAGACACATGAAGTGAGCAAAACTTTGAGGGGTAGGAGTACCCAGTTACATGAGTACCTAGAGCTGCACTAGGCACAGACCTGCAAGCAGCAACAGACCCTGACAGGATGCTTATTAATATGCGAGTGCTTCACTTTGTCCATTTAAATGCTTTTGTGGTTTTTATGATTATATTTAAAATACAGTAAGGAAGGGCCCTGTCTGTGCAAATACCCACTTAATATGGATTATGATCAAAATTGTGATAGACTTAATGGTAATTCCTTCCTCCCTCTCATACTTTACTCCCAGTTCTGCCTCAAAATTCAGCCCATCAATCAAATCTCAGACATTTCTTATAATCTAGATTATTTCCTGGCTCCTGCCTTCAAACATTTACATTCCATGAGCACCAAAACCTGTCCACACAGTACATAACGAGTTCATGGGTTTGAAGTACAGAATTATCAATACTGTTCTTCCTACACCTTAGCAATAACTTGTGAATCTTTTAGACTATGTATGTATAATAACAGCTAAAATTCTTTACTCATCACATTAGCATGCAAAACACTTCAGAATAACACATCTCATGAAAAGCCCAATTCCACTGCAGACCTAAGATGTTACATGGGAACTGCCCATCTTACCTTTCTTTTCATTTCTCCTGTTGGTTGCTGGTAGCTCTACTTCAGGACCAAGCCTTTCTGCTCTAAATCTCAACAGTGCTCAGGACATGTGGCAACAAATAGCAAAATGAGTTCCAGTGAAGCCTGGTGAGCCATATCCTTCTTAGGTATTCATGCAGGCCTTTGGCCAGGCCCTTTGATCCTTCACTATGATACGTGAGCAGCCATTTCACAATGAAACCTCTGGGCTAGAATTTACAGAATCAAGCAAAACCACTCAAAACAACCACAGATGTTACTGTAAATTGAAGAATACATTTAGTTTGGTGAGCAGCCCAGGTCAAGAGATCTGAAGGAGGTGTCTCTGGAGACCTGCAAAACACAAAGCATCAGCAAAACCACCACCTCTTATACTGGTTTTACTGAAATGCGTGATCCTGGTTTGGGATTGTTGAACTTATCCAGTCATCATTAGATCTGCAGTGCCATTCAGCTCCAAGCATACAGAGGGATTTTTTTTGGTAGCCCCAGTGCTGAGCTGCAGCACACACTATTACTAAGCTCAAGCACTTCTCTGATAAAAGGTTTTGGTACACTCTACAGGAAGATGACCAAAACTTAATCTACCAATGTGTAAGTAGCCAAAAAATAAAAGCAATTTTAAGCTGTTATCTAAATTCTCAAATTCTTTGGGTGTTCCCGAGAGAATTCTCTCATCAAAGTCCAGGTCTGAGGGAAACTGATGAGAATGATCATTTACCACTGACAGACAGCCCTGTCTACAGGGCATTAGGATTGTGCCTTTGCTCAGAAGAGGCATCTCAGAATGTCAAGCCACAACTTAAAGGTCAGGTGGAACTAGAGAATGGAGTCTTCAAGTACACAGTGGCCACCTCACAGAGTACTTAGATTCTCCAAGTGCATTTCAGCTGAGCTGCAAAGCTGTGTCCATACTTCAACTCCATGATCTGACAAGTCAGCTCTGAGGAAAGCAAGAACAGAGATATCAAAACAACACAGCCCCCAAAGTGACCGAGACCACCAGATTCAGACTCTGGCTGTGGCAGTGTAGGAGAAACATGCTCCTGGCCTCTCCTTCCCACTCAAGTCAGATCAAGCTGCCCAGAAAGGGACCAAGCCATTTTATTGTGTTTTTTTTTAAGCTAAATGCTTTTAATAGAAAACAAAATACAAAATAACTCTTTCCAGAAAGCAGAAATATTTAATCTCTCCAAATGACAAACTAGAACTTGCTTTTTTGTCCCCCTGCAGATCCTTGTTGTAGAAGCTGATGCTTTCTCTTACAAAGTGTTCGTGAAACTGATATTGCAATGTCTTGAGAGAAGTCCAACGCCGGCAGAGCTGCCTGCGTGTATGCACAATAGTTTAGCAATACTATTTTTTCTCCATGTCATTTTGTATCACTCTGTCTCTCTCCATCCTCATCTCCCTAGGCTGCCAACTTCCATTTAGGGAAATAGTTCAGTGAGGTGCAATCCCACTTCCACAAGGACTCCAAACTCAGCTGCTTCAGTTCTGCTATGCGCTCCTTCCAGACAAGGCAAGTTGGTTACTACCCTTAAAGCCACTGCTCTGTCCTTGCTTGTCCTCCCATCCTCAAAACACAGTGCAACCAGATTCAGAAATACCTCTAGCTGATGGAACATAAATACAAACATCACATTAGTACCAGGAACAAAACCCAAATGACAATGCAGAGATGGGCCCCAACGGAGGTCAGATTTCGTACCCCTCACTAAAAACATAGACAGTATTTTCTACTTGCCTGGTCCAAAACATTCCAGAAGTGCCACAGGGAACTGTAATACTTAGGACCACTATCACTATAGAAAATACACAATGCTCTTTTAATAGAAGGGTCTATTAATGCTGGTCCTCTGTGATACAGGACACAAAAAATAGCCAAAACGAAAACACTGGGGCAGTGGTTCTCCACACTCAAGCCTCAGTTAACAGTAGCTAAGATGTGCCCATCACTGAATGAAGGATTTAAGTGCAGGTCAGCAGCTTATCTGGCTGGCAGTTCCCCTTGTCTGGACCAGGCTTTTAGTTTCCCCCAACTACTGGATTTATTCCCCTTTTCCCCATCCCTACAAGATTAGAATGTGTATGTATGTTCACCACTCCTCCCTTTTTTCCTTATTTCATTCATCAGCTCAAGTTTTCCTGTGGGCAAAGCATTTTAAAGCATCTGCATCACTCTGAACATGCCTTTTAAGGGGGCAGAAGACGAGAATTGTTTCACAGTCAGTAATCTCAGCTTGCAATGGCCTCTGGTATTCAATACATCCAACCCACTTCCCTAAGAAAAAAAAAATAATTAATGTTCCTGATTTTCTTGTGCAATTCCAGTCACTAGAAGAAGATTACAGGCCATAAACTGTACGCTCAGTACGTTGTTCATTTGTCCCGTATATACACCAACCAGTTCACTGGAAGACCCATCAGCTGGGGCGTTGCAGTAAGTGTTCCGAATGTCCCAGACCCGCACCGAATTGTCCATTGATGCTGAAGCAATTAAACTACTGTCAGGGCTAAAAGTAAGGCTGGTTATGTTGTCCGTGTGCCCCCTCAGTTCTTTGTAAAGAGTTCCTGATGCCAAGTCCCACAGCTTTAGCCGCTGGTCTTCACCTGCTGACGCCAGGTACTTACCATTTGGGGAAAACGCAAGCGCCAGCACCGGGCCACGGTGCCCAGTGAAAAGACGCACCGAGTTGCCTTGCTGGGTGCTCCACAAGCGCACGGTTTTGTCCGTGGAGCCCGTTGCCAAGTAGTTGGAATTGGGGTGGAACTTGACGCAGTCTACGTCGGCCAGATGGCCTGCGTATATCCGCAGCGGGTATGTCCGATCGAATGACCAGAGCCTTGCAGTGCGGTCGTGGGAACCACTGACAAAGTACAGGCTGCAGGGGCTGATATCCAGATCCCAGACGGGATAGGCATGTCCTTGGTACAACACAGTGTTTGTGAAACTTCCAAGGTCCCAGTACCTGATGGACATGTCCTCAGAACAAGACAACAGTCCCGAGCTGTCTGAAAGAAACCTTGTGCTATACACAGGTCCGCAGTGTCCTCTCAGGATCTTCATTTCTGTGCCTGCACTGTCATCCTCTTCCTCCTGGTCAGGGAGGAGAAAGGAGAAAAAGAAACAAGAAAGGAAATAATGTTTATCTCTTCAACAAACACAGGAACCACCATGAGGAAACAGATGGCTGTTAATGCAGGAATTATTTCAGTCATGAGACAAACGCTGTTAATTGCATTTACTTGTACGAATGTACTCATTTATGGCTTCATAGAGGGCAAATCGTGTTTTACTGATTTGGTGGCCTTCTATGATAGAGTCACAGCTAGGTAAGGGAAGAGCAACTGATGTCATCTATCTCGACTTCTGCAAGGCATCTGACACCGTCCCACATGACATCCCTGCCTCTAAGATGGATGGATGGATGGACCACTCAGTGGATAAGAAACTGGCTAGAAGGTTGCACTCAAAGAGTTGTGATCAACTGCTTAAAGTCCAGATGGACACCAGTGACAGAGATTTCACTGAGAGATGTCTGTTCAGGGTCCAGCACTGTTTGACATCTTTGTCAGTGGCATGGACAGTGACACTGAGTGCACCCTCAGCTGAGTGGTGTGACGGACTCACTTGAAGGAAAGGAGGTCATCTACAGGTACCTGAGCAGATTTGAGAACTGGGCCATTGCAAACTGCATGACAGTCAGTCAATCAAAGCACAAGGTCCTGCATCTGTGCTGGGGCCAATCCCTGGAAGAAGTATACACTGGGTGCAGAATGAGTTCAGAGTAGCCCCAAAGACAAAGATTAGGGAGTAATGATTGATGAGAAGATCAACGTGAGCTGACATGCAGCCCAGGCGGCCAACTATATCCTAGAATGCACCAAAAGAAATGTGGTCAGCAGAACAAGAGAGGTGATTCTCCCCATGAGACCACACCTGGAATACTGCGTCCAGTTCTGGTGTCCCCAGCATAAGAAGGACATAGAACTATTAGAGTAAGTCCACGAGAGGCTACAAAGATGATGCAAGGGCTAGAGCACTTTTGCTACGCAGATAGGCTGAGGTAGCTAGGGTTGCTCAGTCTAGAAGACTCTAGGGGACCTTATAGCTGCCTTCCAATACCTGAAGTGAACCTACAGCAAGGCCGGATAGGCACTTGTCCCATGGAGATGTAGCAACAGGACAAGGGGAAATGGTTTTAAATTGAAGGAGAGTAGGTTCTTCTTAGACTGGTTCTTTGGAAGAAGTTCTTCAGTAAAAAGGTGGTAAGACTCTGGAACAGACTGCCTGGAGAAGCTGTGGATGCTCCATGTCCGGATGTGTTCAAGGCCAGATT
The DNA here is from genome assembly GCA_013400115.1 of Rhinopomastus cyanomelas. NCBI lineage: Eukaryota > Metazoa > Chordata > Aves > Bucerotiformes > Rhinopomastidae > Rhinopomastus > Rhinopomastus cyanomelas. The sequence goes on along the minus strand of VXBP01007098.1, from coordinate 1,135,683 downwards.
ACATTACCAAGGCATCCCTGCCTGTGGCAGGGCAGCTGGAATAGATATCTCTAAGGTCCCTTCCAACCTTAGTAATTTTATGATTTATGACATCTAAGTTAATACTGAAAGAGATCAGAGAATGGTATGGTTGGAAGGAACTCTGGCGATTATCTAGTCCAACCCACACTACTGAGCATGTTCTCCTAGAGCAGATCACATATGGTAGGATAAGGTTTATATACTTTTTACACAATCACAGAACATTAGATGTTCCACTTCCTTCATCATCCTCACTGCTCTATGCCGGACTGCCTCCAGCAGCTCTGTGTCCTTGAGCTGAGGGGCCCAGAACTGGACACAAAACTCCAGATGTGGTCTCACCAGTGCAGAGTAGAGAGGGAGAAGGACCTCTCTCAATCTGCTAACCACCCCCCTTCTGATCCACCCCAGGATGCTGTTGGCCCTCTTGGCCACAAGATTTTATTTCCATTTTGGGTAGCCTCATGCTTACTCCAGAAGGCACCTTAACCTGAGCCTGTGTGCCAATAGGGGAAAGAAAATAAATACTTAATGACATTTTTCCACTTGCTAAAAACTTGCTTATTCTCTGTTTGTTCTCTACTAAGGTTTCAGCTGAGATGTTGAAACAGATCTTGGCATCTGCTCTTTTGGTGTGGTCATTACTGGAAGTCAGTCTCATGATACAGAAAAAAACACCTATTTCAAATAAAAGGCAGGAGATGGAAAGACAAAGCATATTTGAGAAGCTGCCTGCTGGACATTTCTTCTCAGCCCCACATGTGAAATAAAAACCCAGCAAGGCTATAATACATATTTCTGCATGCAGGCTTCATCAGGATGCTTTCACACTCTCACCCTTCCAGAACAACCCTGAAGAACAGCAAATGTATGCAGTTTATTTAGGTCAGCTGATCTATTTTGGGGTAGGAGAAGATGAATAATCACTAGAAGGATGGCACTGGAATAATTTTCATCCTGTAATTCTTTAACTATCAGGACAAAGACTTTGACATTCACAGACTGCTCAGTGAGCTGCTCTAAACAAGCCTCCCAATGGAGGGTAAGAGTCTCTGAAAGTCTACTGGACACTCAAAAGCTACAGATTGCACAAGTTTTAAGGAATCTCAACTCAAGAGAGCATCCCTGCCTGACAAACTGGTGTCTGACAGTGCACAATAACCACGGCTTGGGCTGCCCTGGTGTAGCTTGAGACCACCCTTCCTCAGGGCTGCCAGTTCTCCTCAGTACTGAATCAGTAACACTCATCCACAGAGCCTTTGCACATTTTGACTGCCCTTTGGTGTGTGAGCAGCCCCTTTAACTTTAATCATTGCACATTGGGTTTCCTGCAGAAGGAAAGCTTCCTGCCCTGAGAGGAAGCCAAATTCCCCAGGGCTGCTAGACTGACCAGCAGATGTCAGTACAGAAGACTCAGAGCTCTCTTGGCTGACATCTCCCATCCCTCTGACCTCTGCACCCGCAGGCAGTTTTGCTTCAGACTTCGCAGCAGTCCTGGAAGCCCTTCTCCTGCAGTAGTTCCAAATCTCGTATCAGAGGTGAGCAAGCTAACAAAGCCACCGTGCTGCCTGTCTCCAGCTCTGTGATCAACAGAAAGCCGCAAGCTGTGATTAGCAGAGCTCATTCTCAGAGCAGTCAGTGCCCCTGGGAGTGTAACGATATGGCTGGCAGCCAACTTGATCTCTGCTACAGAGGAGTGGCAGAGAGGAACTGCAGGCTCCAGCAAGCAAAGCCCCATTCTTACCCAAATTGCTTTTTCTACACCTCAGATATGGCACTGTTTGCTGAAATCAACAGCATCTCTAGGTTGTTACCATTATTAAAGACAGAGGATACACAGAAAGCTGAGATACTGAACACGTTTTTTGCCTCTGTCTATACTTGTGGGGACTGTCCTGATATCAAACCCCAGACTGTTGAGGCTATAGAGGAAGTCGAGGCAAGAGAGAAGCCTGCCTTGGTTGATGAGGACTGGGTTAGGGATAAGTTGAGCAAACTGGATATACATAAATCCATGGGCCCTGATGGGATGCACTCGCGTGTGCTAAGGGAGATGGTGGAAGTCATTGCTAGGCCACTCTCCATCTTCTCTAAGTCATGGGGATCAGGAGAGGTTCCTAGGGACTGGAGGATAGCAACTGTCACTCCAATCTTCAAAAAGGTTAAGAAGGAGGACCCAATTAACTATAGACCAGTCAGCCTCACCTCCAGCCCAGGAAAGGTGATGGAACAATTTGTCCTGGACACTGTCTCTAGGCACATCAAGGACAAGAGGGTCATTAGGGACAATCAGCAGGACTTCACCAAGGGGAAGTCATGCTTGACCAACCCGATAGCCTTTTACGAGGGCATAACCAGGGGGATAGGCAGAGCTGTGGATGTGGTCTATCTGGACTACAGTAAGGCATTTGACAGTCTCCCACAGCATCCTCGCAGCCAAATTGAGGCAGCGTGGTCTAGATCATTGGGTAGTGAGGTGGGTCATGAACTGGCTGCAGGATAGATCAAAGTAACTCCTCAGAAAGTTAACAGGGGAAGGGAAATAAGGGTAATCCAGACCTCCTCATCCAAGATGTCACAAGCCAGACGAATACGAGACACATCAACGAGGTGGGGCTCAGATTTTAACTTCCTGGAACGCAGACTCCACAGCTTCACACATGAGTTATCAAACCCAGCAGCGAGCAGCTTGCTGTTTGGTGAAATCTCTGCTGTGTTTAGCAATTGTTCTGTGTTGTAGAAGGCATAGAAACAAATGGTTGTTAACGAAGGGGGCCCATCCCTGACACGTTTAATGCTGTCCTGCAGTAAATCCAGCGCTGCCTCGTTCTGTAGAATGGAAGCTGGCACATCGCTGGGTTCCAGGCCATTGCTCTCACTGCGCGAGGAGCTCCCACCGGCATACAGCTGGTAGTCAGTCCTCTTGGCAGGCTGCACATCCAGGTGAATGTGCAAGGTCAGGACTTTGCACAGGGCATTGTTGTTGTCACTTTGGAGGTAGCGAAGAAGGTAGTTGTAGCTGTCCTCCTGAAGGCGGATGACGTACTTGTTGTCCAGAAAAGCCCGGAGCTTCAAGTTGGAGAGGATATCTTGAATAGTCATGGTAGTCTGCAACTGCTCAATTATATCCTTCTGGCTGGCATTCTGCATGAACATGCCATGGAAGCGGCTGTAGAAACTGTCCACTGTGCTTTTCAGGCCATTCTGGACCATGTTCAGATGGAGGTAGACAAAGAGGGGATACAGAAGAGGCATCACTTCATGGCTGTGCTGAGAATCTGATTCTATACCAAGAAATAGTAACAAACTTTGAATTAGTTCTCAATCCACTTTCTACTGGAAATAAAACAGAGCAAGGGCAATTACTGATCAGAGAGAGTGAGCAAGGAGACTTCTCGGTGCATCTAAGAGAACCTCTTCTGCCACCTAAAGTACCTGTTACAGATCTGAATAAAGTTTTTCAAGTCAGTGAGGTATCTTGTTAGAACAAGATGCAGATTTCAAACACCTTTCTTAAGTGTACATCAGCTATCAAAATACCACCTCATAAAATACATGACAGGTGAACTTTCAGACTTGTATTTAAGAAAAAAAAATGTAGTTATCGCAACAAATGGACATTAAAACTTCCCCGACATATGCAGAATAGTATTTAATGCATTTAAGTCAAAAGTATTTACCTAGCTTGTATGAGCTTGAACTTTCTTGGCTTTTTTTTTTTATTTCTCAGCTTCAATAAATCCTGCATATGGCAGTTTGAACAGAACTGATTTGTCTCCAGAGGGAAGGAAGTTACTGTTTCCAGAATGTACTGTAATATGCTGTGCTCAATTTATTTCTGTGCCTGCTTGTGTGCAGCTTTCTCTCTCTTCCCTTCTCTCTGCCAAGGCAAACCCCAGCAGTATTTCCTAGTACAGAGTGTAACACACTCCGGATTAGGCAGTGCTGTGCCTCTCAGAGACTAATCTGTGCCACAGCTCCACCTCTCCTTCACCAGCTTCCAGGGGTTGTTTCTATCCCATAGCACTGCCACACTGCACAAGACCAGGGCAAAATACAGGGCCACAATGAGTTCACAGAGGAAAAATGCCCCAAATTACTGAAACAAAATAGGCACTGCTGATTCCCAAACAATGCTGGTTCCTTTAAACTCATTCTTCCCTCCCATCGCTTGCCAGTGCATGTTCTTGCCTCGCCTCCCTTTTCCATTAGGTTGTTTTTCTCTCCTAGTGGGGACTCATCCAGACTTTCACTCATACATACTGTGCCTCTCTCCTGTTTCTAAAGGAGGAACTGCAGTGTTGAGCGTGCAGTGTATACATTATGTATTTGCATACTTATGCATCATTCTCCTTTCTGTCCCACTGAAACTGAGCCAAAGTCAGTGAAATCAGCAGTCTGGATGCTTTAAGCAGCCTGCAGGTGCAGAAATGCAACAAAGGGAAGGACCTCACGCTGCAGCGGGGAAAAATGGGACAGGATGGAAAGTTGGCAGACACAAAAGAAATGTTTCCTGGGAATGCATGGTTATGGGAGAGCTGGGACTGTCTATCCTAAAGAAAGGGACATTCACACCTGCTTCAGTACCCAGTGAGACATTATTGAGGAACAGGAGGCAGCCTCTTCTCAGAGGTGCGCAGTGAAATGACAATAGGTGAGCTGCTGCAAGGAAAAGCCTCACCAAGTCTCTCAGCTCTGCAGCTGGGGCTCAGAGGTGCAGAGCAATGGCCACACTTTATTTTAAAAATCTGGCTGGACAAGGCCCTAAGCAAACTGCTAAAAGTCTGATTTTGCACTGCTTTAAGCAGCTGCTTGAACTGGAAAGCTCTAGAGTAATTTCTAAGTACTCCTTAAACTGATGAAAATATGAGCTACTTTCCTCTTCCTTTGCTTCCTGATATTTACCTGTGAGGAAATTGCGTAATCGTCCGAACTGTACTTCATATTGCTGTGGCTCTGCCAGGCAGGGAGCTGCAGACACAACATTGGCACAACCAGATTCAGATTGGACTGTGAAATAAAATAAGTAGAAGTTACACAAGGATTTAAGGAGTTTTGCATGTGTGTCTGGAAACAAAGCTTCTCATAAAATCCATGTTAATGCAGCCACCGAGATGACATTCCATCTTTCAGACTATCCAGGGATGACAGCCAGAAGCATCCAAACATGGCATTAACCACTTTGACAGAGCATGAATAAGAAAGAATATCCAAAGCTTTAAAAAAAAAGCCAACCACAAAAAACAACCCTAAAAATCTCAGCAACGAACCTGGTTTTCAAATACAACCTTAACTTCAAGAAATTCAGATTAACACTATCACAGACCTTTTCACATCTTTTGCAAGACACTCAGTGGTTTTACTACTTTGTGGTCAGAAAAGATGAAGAAAGCAACCTACAACATTCTCCAAAGCAAAGCTTCTTTTTCAGCAAGACCCACTAACCATCCTGGACAAGTTCGAACTCCTTGTCCCAGTCATTATCATTTAGGGCCAATTAACAAGAAGTATTTGCTAGTGTCTCAAAAGTGCTGGTAGAAACAGCAAAGTGTTTATTTAGTGTCACAGTGTGTTTTTAGGTTAAAGGGTAGCCGGTATCTAATGAAATGACAAACCTCTTGATATAGTCTGCTGAGTTGGAGTTAAACTGATTTTCAGAATTAGTATGAATTCCAGTGAAAGTGGTAAAACTCTGGTAACTGGCTGCTGCTTCTGTGTTATCAAACCTTTGACCTTGTACTAATCCCTCAGAATCTGACAGGGGACTTTGTGCAAGTTTTCTGACACCTACCAACACACCAAGCATATACAAACTCCACTGCTTAGAAATACAAGTTACAGTGTCACAACTAATATGTTTATTCATCTGTTCTTCTAAGGAAGACAAAAAACATTCACTATTGTCCTTTCCTATTTTTTCCAATTCATTACTATTGCTCTCTACACCAAACCTGTTTTCATTACTCTTGCTTTCAGCTGCAACTTCTTTCAGTCTGCCCTACCCCCACTGCTTTCCATCTTCTCTGCCTTCCTACTCCTGATTGATCATTTCTGTTCCAGCGTTTGGCTCGCACACACAGGCACAACTCCGACAGCCCTGAAAGTCTATAAACAACATCATCAAACATTCACATGCTAAAGAGAGATAGGCCAGCCTCCAGCTCATCTCAATGCTTCTAATTAAAATGAGATCAACACATGAAATACAGGCAGCCTGTCACTGTTCTTCTATTTCTCTCTCTCTGGTAACACACAGGCCTTTTTCCTGGAGCTCATGGAAATACAGGAGGTGTGTTTATCAACTCTCCAGGGCAAGCTGAAATCAGCTTTGAAAAAGAGAGCTTGGCTGTGCTTGTCAGACCCTCACAAGAGAAAACAAATACAGATTCCAGCACCAATAGCTTATTCTCTCTCTAATGAGTTTAGAATTACATCAATATGACCTGTGGAAAGGTACCCACACATTGTGGAGCTTCAGAAACTCCAAGCTGATAAGAACTCCAGGATCACACATTGCTATTACTTAACAGCTAAAATAAAATAGTGGGCTCAGAACTTATTGTCCTTGGCTTTATTAAGTACTGCCTCCATGCCATCCATTCAGCTTTCTCTGAGTAAGCAACTTGATTCAAAAATTAAGATGGACTTCATGACGTGACAGTTTTACATTGTCTCAGACAGCCCGATGCGTTAACAGTATCTACAGGCAACACTGGAGAAAAGATGCTCCTTTCCTCAAATACTCCTCTAAGCTTTCTACAGAAACAAGGGATAGCCACAAAGAAGCTCTGTACTGCATTTTACAGGGTGCTGCTAGTTAATCTCATCTGGGCTCCCTTTCCCATGAAAGGTTGGATCAGACAATCTTTTGAAGTTCCTTCCAACCTGTGCTGCATTATGTTTCTGTTAAAACAGAGCTGTATGGGTTCTGTCAATATATGAAGCAATGGAGAAGAACTGAACAGACTCTGGAAGACAAAATGAAATGCTGAGATAAAATTAAGGAAAAAAACAAACTACTGAGGACCAAAACCAGAGGACACTTTTCACTGTGAAAGAAGAAATCACAGAACTGAAGACAGAAGCAAGCTACTCTCCCATTTATACAGGCTGGTTAATTTAAAAGTCAAACAAAAGAGCTGAAAACAAAAAAGCAAGTTGAGTTAAGGAATGAATAAAAACATCTTCAGAAGAAATATATTCCATCACATTCCCTGCAATAAAGCAATGAAAGTTTTATAATCGTGTCAGTTTTTATTCAGTAAGTGACTGCAGCAGAAGTACTTTCAGTCTCTGTAGTCAGAGTAAGTACCAACTGGGTTTTTCCTTTCTTGACAGTCATTCAAGGAACTGCAGCATACTCACTGACAGCCCACTACAAGCGTGTTTGACAAGTAGTAAGCAGATCAACACATGACAGCAGACCATTTGCAGTTCTAATGAGGATAAATGACTAAGTTCTGAATCGCCGGCCACAAAATCCTTGCGTTGGCAAGAGGATACAGACTAATAAGAGGAAATGTAGTAATAGCATTTGGTGGAAGATGAGTGAAAAGACAAAACCCAGTCACAGTCATTCACTGAAAGATTTTTTTTTCAGTATGGTGCCACATTCAAATGCAAGGGCTTGTAATCCAATTCATGCCTCCTACTTCATATACTCTTGGATCCTTGTGGTTGGTCCCGAGTTCAAATCCCATTTCAATATTAACTGTGCTACCCACCCCTTCCATTAAATGTCTCATCAAAAATAATCTAGCATTTTACTTTGGTTTCACTCCTCCCCATCTCCTGCAGTATTATTTCAGAAACCACAATAAAATTTTCATAGTTACAGCAAGTAAAGGAAAAGTACCGAGATGACTTCAGTCACTTCTAATACCAAAACATAAACCAGTTTCCTCCAGGTTCCTGAGAATCAGCCTGGTCATTTACCAAGTCACCCATCTTTGGCCTGTAAGTATGGCTAAATACTCTGGAGGTGGGAAGAGCTGTTCAAATCATACCTAGCTACAACCAGTTATACAGCTACTAATGTTTTGTCAAATCAAGTTGTATTGTATTACTCAAGTAACTGAGCTCTCCGCCACTCTTAGCCTGGGATACTGTCACAATCTAAGCAGTTTTGTCAACAGAAAGCATTTTATCTTTCTGTTTTCACCTTAAGGTTAGCCCAGTATTTTCTATCACATTTACAGTAAATGTAATGTTGATAACCTGTGCACTGCTTGCATCCTTCCAATGTCTGTATGTGCCTAAGCAGTAGTGTAGTTCTTTATAATAAAACTAGTAATTACAATGAAGACTGTCATTGACACAATCTGAGAAGCAAATGGGCAAGCAGGAAAATACTCTCATCCTTTGAAGGGTTGGTTTTTTCCCCCCACCCCGTACCTGACAAGAGCAGAGCTTTCAAAACCACAAAGCTGTCCAGGCCAGAGAAACAGTCTGTATCACTTTCACTTCTATGATATAACTTCCCTGAGGTACAAAGGTGCAACAGATATCGCTCCTTCTACTTACTCATCTACATTCTTTTCATCTCTGCCTCAAAGCACCCAAACTCACTGGATTTCATGATCTCTGGAGTACAACATACACACTTTCCATTACCCTGACACAGCATTTCAGCCTTTTGCTTCACTGACCATGGATCTCACTTTGTTGCACTTCAATCCACATTTTCATTCTTAGAAAGCTCATCACTTATGCCAACTTCACCCTGGGAAGTTTCTTATTTCAAAAGGAGAGCTGCCCGTACGGGCAGACAAATGCACGTAGTTACCAATGCACGTCTCAACTCTGCCAAGACGGAGGGATGGAAAATGCGATAGGTTTACCTGTGAGATTAGCTGCCATCTCTTCAGCAGTCTGGCACAGCCTCAGCCCTTGTTTTAGGGGACCTTCCGAGTCCACATACTGACGGCGCTTGAGGTAGCAGGACACTGCCATCTGAATCTGTTCTGTGCGTACGCGTTTCATGACCTGAAAAGAAAGAACAAAATGACGAGGCTCTTGCTGTGTAGGTATAAGGCTAAGAGGAACTCACACCACAACGGTACTAAAACCGATGCAGAACAGCTAGCTCAGTTATTTCCACTGCCAAAGTGAAACACCTTCGTTACTGAACTACAAAACAGAGTACTGAGAGGCAAATGCCTACCTGTTAAGGCATAACTAGACACTGTGAATCAGATCTGTGAAGACATTTTGCTGCCTAATTCTACTAATTTTACTAAAGAGTTAAAAAAAAAAAAAGCTTTGAGGATTCTGGACTAAAACTACAGTGGTGAGTAAAGCATCTGATTTTGTTAAAAAATAACTCCTAGAAAGGGAATGTTTCTTCTTGCTTTTCTATAGTAGCAGTTTGTGTATTCTTCAGCCATTTTCTGATTCCTCCGCCTGACTAACCAACAAAACAACTGCAAAAGTGTCATGGGAGTGAGAAATTAATACATAAAGAAGGAAATTTCAGAATCATAATGCTTTAAATTTCACACCTATTTAGGGATCAAGAGCTTACTGCTTGAATTCAACGGTTAGATCCAGACCAGTGATGTGAAGTCCCCAGAAAAAAAAAATCAGATAAATTAAAAAAAAAAATCCTTTATATAAAAAAATTGAAAGGCATCCTCGCAACCACCACTTGGTAGTATCTCAAAACCACAAGAAGCCCAATGCTAGCTTTTAGCCTTGGGCTTGTAACAAAAGAACCTCAGGAAGATGAATGCAACAGCTCTCTTGCTGTTTCAAGACACCCTGACTGCCACCAATCCTTTGTGATGGTCACTGCTTTTACACAGAACACCTACATTTTAAGATAACTTAAAAGGCTTTAAATAAAACCTAACTAAGCAACACTTTTACTCTACCAGAATAGTAAGTAAAACCTGTCTCCAGACAGTTCCACTCTCTACAGCCCCATTACCAGTGACCTGCATATGTTTTACAAGTGCATATGCTTTCTCATTTGAGTAGCTAAATCTGATGAAATGCAACTTCTTAGAGAGAAGGATGTCTCTCCCTGCTCCTGCCCCATAGAAGACCATATTTCTAACAGAATGACAACTTCACAAATACGGTCATAAAGGAACCTTTTCTTATACCCACTTCAGTTCTTCAGTGTAGTTGTTACAGCAATAAGTCCTAAGTGTACAGGGATGCAAGGTTTCAGCAAAAGTTACTTTGAACTCATCTGTGGAATTGCAAACCTGTATGCTTTGGTGAAAACTTTCATTAATATTAATATTTCCATTTGTTCTCACAGGTGAAGTAACTGTTGAGGGTGGGGTAGGAACATCAACAGGTGTGGAGTTTTGAAAGCATTTCCAAATGGACCCATTAAAAGTATCGGTTTCAACCACAACTTTTTCCACTCCAAACTTCCTTTTCACATTCCCCACAATTAAAGAAATTACATCCAAGACTTACTCTGTCTCAAACACTACAGATTTGTGCGGCACAGAAAGTGTTAGTTAGGATAGAAGCCTAATGAAGACCTCGAATAAGGGTGGACACAGGGATGGACCAGCATCTTAGCTGATTCTAAAACATTTTGAACTAAATCCTAAAAAACCATTCTGAATAAGATTTGCAACCTATTAGGCTACAGAATCACTGAATGTCTTTTGTTGGAAAAGATCATCAAGATCAACCTTTGTTACCATTCTGCAATTCAGCTAGCAGCATAGACTCACGTACCAGTGACGTGCCCATGTCCACACTAACACCTCTGCACTTAAACTGTCATACAGTTTAGACCTGGGTAGCAACTTAATTATATTTGAGCGCTTATGGCAGGTCCAGAAACAATTTTGGACCGTTTGCATCTAGATTAATGTATTTGGCTTATAATTCAAAAGAACCTCGCTCCCAAAAACGAGGTGGAACAGATTCAACTCGATGTTTCTGAAGTGGTTTAGCCAGCCAGAACTGTGCCAATCAGCCTCAGGTCTGCGGTTTGACTGCAAAGAGAGAGCATGTAGTGTAAGCTGCTGAAGGAGCAGATAACCAACAGAGAAAACTGCAAATTTTAAATGATAGGCAAAAAAAGCACTAAGTTAGCTAGGAGTCTCAAATTCTCACATCAAGATCAAACATTTTAGCAGCAAGAGAGAAGGGCCTGGGAAAGCAGCAGTCACTGGCAGCTGATTCACCTCCAAGTTTTGGAGCTTTGGGAATAACAGGGAAGCCCCAGTTGCTTCAGCCAAGGCTGGCAAGGTGCTGTTTGCAGCTGCTTTACACAATCTGTACAGTTTCCTGCTCCTCTCACACACTGTTTTCTCCTCTTGTCAGTCAGAGCACTGAGTGTTATGAGCAGAACATCTTAAGATCTCTTCCTCGAATCCCAGGTGACAGAACAGGAACTATGTTACAGGAAAAGTACCTTCCTCAAAAAGAACCACGGCATCAGACACCATCACCCCTACCTTTATTTCAGGTTTTTGTGTCTTCCTTCACTTTTGCCTTCGTACTTCACTCACAGCATTACAAAGCACAATGTCATAGGAGAAGGACAAGAAGAGCAGAACCAACACTCCTACAAACATTCTTTATCAAGCACCAGAAATTGAAAGTGTAATAAAATAAACGTAAGGACAGGCTACCTTTATCTGGGTTCAAGCTGAGTCAGTTCACAACAGGTCAACAACACAAAATTCAAAAGGTAAAAAAAAGGACAGGTCTGCCATTTTAACCTCTAGCTCTCACCACTGAAGATAACCTCCAAAATAGGAAACACATGTAGCAATCCCTGCCTGCAGAAAGCTAGAAACAACTGCTCACAAATCCCAACTGTCTCATTCTTCTCCAAGCGTTAATTAGAACAATAACTACTAATGCCATTAACTACTTTTACTGATAAGCAGAATATGTAAGGGAAGAGAGAAGGAAGATCATATTAGGAGTCTGCACAGCACCACTGAAGCATCTTTCTGCAGTGTCACAAATTGAAGCACAAATGAAAAAAAAGAATTTCCAGTTAACTTTTTTTGAGCCCCAAAATATTGCAATATGCATCACCAGCTCCTTCTTCCTAGAGGAGCTGGAAACTAGCTGTGTACTAAGCACTGGGCCAAGGAAATTCATTTCCTGCCTATGCTACACCTCAAGTACAGGCTTAGGCAGATTCCACAGCCTTTAAATATTGCCAATGCAGACATAAGGGAAAAGAGCTTGAACGTTAGAATTGGAAAATCTGCTTTTAAAGACTCTTAATTCCTGTCCTGATGCCAGGATAGCAACCTGTTCATTTTAATAGGCCAAGGAAGGACCTCAGCATTGGGGAAGAAACAAGGGCAAACAATCTTAAAAAAAATACCCCAAACCATTAAAAAATAATAAGCCAAATGAAACAACCCATAAAAGCACATTTAGACTATTTCCTGCCGTGAACTGTGTCAGGCCTCAGCTGTAGATACAGAATTACCATCGTCTATCCCTTCACACAGAATGACAGCAGTTGGAAGGAGATCATCTAGTCCAATTCCCCCCTGGCAGAGCTGGACCACTTAGAGCAGGTCACATAAGAATGTCTAGGAGGGTTCTGAATACTTCCAGAGAAGGGGACTCCACAACCTCTCGATGTCATACCACTACAGGCAGAATTTGGAGTCTACCAATGATACTAAATCACCTCATTTTTAATTCTATTATATTAGGCTAATTCAAGATTCGATAAAAATTCAAAATAAAGAAGCAAATACGAAGGTAACTGTAAGCCTCGAGCTGAAGGTGGTGCAATACCAAAAGCCAGGAACATGACAAGTTGACAGGGAGACAAAGCGTCTCGGTGCTGCAGGGATCAGGAACTATGGATAAGGCTTTTGCCTGAGCCAGCGTTCACACCAGAAGCTGAGATAAACCAGTTTTAATTCCGGAAGAGCCTGCGTTCATCTACACTGGACCTACGTCGGGATCACCATTAAGCTTTGCAAAATCCAAGAACCTGAACCATGATTCACTGTCTGATACCCCTGTGTGGTCCCTGGGCAGGACCTAGGTTTCACCCCTCACCACAAACACCTCACACCTTCGGCCTCCGCCTCCCAACACTTCCTCCTCCTCCGAGACGACCTCTGGGCCCTACCAAGAGAAACCCGACGGGGCGGGGAAGGCCGGGAGGAGCCCGAACACTTAAGTGAAGCGAACGTAAAAGTCCTTCGCTGTCAGGATCGAAATAAAAAGAAGTAAAGAGCTACGCAGGGCTATAAAAAGCAGCTACTTAGCCCCACGCACTTTCCAAGGAGGAATGCAAGGGGAAAAGCCCGCTCGGACACCTGCGGGCCGCGGCTTCACCCGGGGCCTTCCCGAGGGCCGCGCCCGCCCCCCCCCAAAGGCCTCCCGGGAGCCGCGGGCCTGTGGGCCCGAACCACGAGGCGGCCCAGCGGGTCCCGCTCCCGCCACCGGCCTGAAACACCCCCCACACCCTCCTTCCCTGCTCCCCTCCCGCCACCACTCACTGAGCATCGCAGGCGGCGGCTGGAGGCGGCGGCGAGGCGCGCGGGAGGTCCCGGCGAGGTGCTGTCACTGCGCACAGCGGCGCCAGGCGCTGCCTGTGCGGGAGGAGGCGCCGCCGCCTCGGCTAGGGGCTGGTGCCGGTGGCCGGGCTGGGGGCGCTGCCCGGGACCCGGCTGGCGGCTGCCGCTCCATGGTGGTAGCGGCGGCNCGCGCAGCCGCCCTGCAGCCGCCAATGGGCGCGAGTGAGCGAACTAACCCCCTTCCAGCCACGCTGCGATCGGCGATCGGTTGGCACTGCCTGCCGGGGCCGGAGGTCAGCGAGCAGGGTGGCGGGAGCGTGAAGGAGCGGCTGGGCGGGTGAGGCGAGAGAGGGGTCCTTGGAGTCGGGGGCCTGGGGAGAGCCGGAGGAGGAGAGAGGAGAGGCGGGGGTTGATGGGCCCCGCTCTGGGGAGGAGCCGAGTGGGGCGGTGGCCACGTCCTGAGCCGGGCGCGCGTGGCCGGTGTTCTGGCCTGCGGCCTTCATGCAGTCATAGAGTGGTTTGGGTTGGAAGGGACCACAGAGATCTCTTAGTTCCAAACCCCGGCCATGGGCAGGGAAACCTCTCACCAGACCAGGCTGTCCAGAGCCCCATCCAAACTGGCCTTTAACACTTCCAGGGATGGAGCAGCCACAACCTCCCTGGGCAGCCTCACCACCTGCACAGGGAGGAGTTTCTTCCCAAGATCTGATCCAAGTTTCCCATCTTTCAGCTAGAAACCATTTCCCCTTGTTCTATCACTAGAGTCCTTCATATAAGGTCCCTCCAGTATTCATGTTGCTCCCTTCTTCAAGCACTTGGAAGGCTGCTATAAGGTCTCTCCAGAGCCTTCTTTTTGCCAGGCTGGACAAACCCCAACTCACCTTCTCACTTGGCATTCCAGCTTCTTCTCTGCCTTCGGAGACCCCGTCTGTTGTCCCCATGGCTGCAATCTACTCTGGGATCTATCGGAAGCTGAAAAGTGCCAGGACTTCTTGGGAAGACAAACTCAAGCTTGCACATTTTGCGTGGATTTCTCACCAGTGTGTTCTTCCTAACAAGGAGCAAGTAAGTGCTTTTTAGCAGTAAACAGTGAAAAAGAGAAAGGCCTCAACAGTTAATTGCTATTAAAGGTGACTCTGATAAAATTCAGACCTAGCTGTTGTTTCAGGTTTTGGCCCTAGGTAGTAGTGCAGGCATAGCACTGGTGGTGAATTGTGTGTGGCTCTTTATTTCTGAGTGGTTGTATGAAATGTTTTCATAACATTGTCTTTACGTTTGCTTCAGCAAAAAGATCTGCATTAGGGCAGAAAGAAAGAGCCTTATGGATAGGGTAGTATGTGTTCTATCTTGCAGTTAGATGAGAAAGCAATATCTTCAGAGCTGTTAGCACTTGTTATTAGATTCTATACAGGATACTCTAAAATCTGATACTTGTGATAGTGAAAGACTTTAGGGTGAGCGAACTGACTGTAGCTACGTGAGGGTTTTCCAACACTCTGAATATGTGTTTGTGGGAAAAATGGACTCTGGATTTGGGGGCATTTCCTTGGAAGATGGTTGGGACGCATCTTGTCCCCTTCAGTCTTTTCATTTTACCTAGTTTACTGATGGTCTGTTCAGTGCTTCCTCAAGTGTGCTGCACCTCTAGTGTGGTAGGTTTGTGGAGTCTAGGGTTTGCACCATCTGAGTTCCATATTTTGACTTCTTGTTCTTTCAACTACTTAGAATATTAGATCCACCCACACACCATCAATTTGTTTGTAAATCAGTGCTTTAAATTAGTAGGTTTCAAACTTTTTTGGTGTTCACATGTCTAAATTCCTGGGCCTGACTTTCTAGGTAGGAGATTCAAACATATGAGAGGATGATGTGAAAGGAATACCAGTTGTCAGAGAATGCCATCTGATTCTTTAAGTTTTGATTTTAAAGACTGTCAGAATTAGGTGTTGGTGAAAAGGCCTTGGGATGTTGACTCCTAAAAGATAATTTGGGATGGTAACAGGGCAGCACAGGGCCAACACAAGATATAGAACAAAAGCTCATAGGAATTAAAACTTATAAGGCTCCTCTGCTCCTTCAGGCCTGTTCTGCAGCAGTTCTCAAAGCGTTAGTGGTGTAATTGTGAAAAGGTACTACTTTTGTCTTGTTTTCACTTGGAAGTTATTAAAGATCATCTTATCTTCCCTTTTTTTGACAGGTATTACTTGACTGGGTGAGCCATGCATTGGTTTCATACTACAATAAGAAATCTGAACTGGAGGATGAAGTTGTTGAGAAACTCTGGGCCTATCTAGACAACATTATCCATAGTAAAAAACTACAGAATCTCCTAAAGAGTGGGAAGACAATTGGTCTCAGTTTTTCAGTTGCACAGGTAACTAAAACTGGATATCTTATAACATGCTGGATAGCAGTGTTCAACTTGTACTGTATGTGGCTCTTTCTCACAGCATAGTGTTACATGACATACACAATCTAATGGCTTTTAGAACTTGTACTAAAAACTTCTCTGATTCTGTTCTCTAATACGGTTTAGATTTGTCCAGCAGTAAGGCTGAAAAGAGCAGATCATTCTTATTGTAATCTTCCTCTGTATCTTTAACTTCAAACTGTCAGAAGGTGGTTTAAGTCTTTCAACAGTAAGTAAAGGCTGAGTTGCATAACTCTTCCATATTATTTACTGCTTGTATTGCCTTTGGCCTGGGAGTCTTAACGAGAGAGAGATTTTCCCCCACTGTGGAGCTCGTCATTGTGAGTAGACCCTGCAGCTTCTTATGATAGCTCTGAACAGTGGTAGCACTGAGTAATTATTGATGTTTATATCATTATTTTGGCCTCATCTGAAAGTAAATGTGTTACAGTTCAGATCTGAACCACAAAGTGTAACTTTTTATTCAGCTTCCTGGTTACAGAAAGAGCAGAAATTAGTGGATAGCAGCAGAGGTGGTCAGAATGACCCTTTTATTTGGAAGGAAGCTGTAGGGGATTATCTTTACCAGCAGAAATTGAGTTGTGAATGTGGATGAAATCTGGCTTCAGAAATGTTATTGAGAAAGTGTGACAAACTGAAATGTGATCTGGGTGTGAAAATCTGTCTGGATGAAGATTAGGTGAAGGTTACAGGACATAGCACTCTAAAGAGCAAATACAAATGTGATGGAGTATAAAGAATGTAAGAATCTTGTTAGCATTTAAACATGTTTAGAATTTAAGGATCTTGTGTTAATCCAGTGAGGCTTGAGATGAACCGTAGCAGACAAGATGAAAGGAGGCAGCTGAGGATTTTAATTGTGGAATAGAGGAAGTTTTCTAAATTGCTACTGACTGTTTGCTGACAAAATTATCTGGAGGTAAGAAAAAGGAGCAAATGAAAAGGAAATCAAAGGAGAAAGGTAGGGGAATTCACACAATTTGAGAAAAGGAATGGCATTGCATGTTCAAGTAACCCTTAATGCTTCAGAACTGTGTATCCCTCAAACAGGAGGCAGAACTGTCCTTCACATTCCAGATATCAGATATTCTGTGGTGCACACAAATGCAGGGACACATTTCTGGACAGAGGAGCTGCAACTTTTGAGGACTACTGTGTGAGAGAACCAGCAGTAGCCTGTTGCTTTCTTCTTGCAGCCAGAGCTCACTGAAGGCTCTGTTGGTTCATTATGACGAGCTTTATCTTTGTGTGCAAAATTGATGATTTTGGTTTTTTTGTCAATCTCCAGGTAATAAATGGAAGGTTATCGGAGGCCTGTTCTCAAAAAGCACAGCCAAACATTAGCACAGTGCTGAGTTGCTCCAGTGGCATCCTTTCTACTCCTTTGCTCTCCATTATTTACACGGCCAAGTGTGAGCTCCTCGTTGATCTCCTCAGCAACCTGGCCAAGCTGGCCTGTCAACAACTGGCTTCTGACAACGCTGTGGATTCCCGTTTGTTCAGTGTCCTCCACATGACCTTTAGTCAGTACCTCCTGATCCAGAGGCAGCAAACCAACCCAAATCGTGTGTTCGGGCAAGTGACAAGTCACTTGCTCCAGCCATGTCTGCTCCTGAAGCACCTGCTGACCGTGAGAAGCTGGACACAAGCAGATGATAACCATGTACGCCAGCACCTGAGCAGGGAAATTCGAAACCAGGTAGAAACTTTGCTGCAGGCTGGGTTATTCCAGTCGGAGCTTTTCCCATCCTACAGAGAGGAGCTTCTTCCAGAACAGGAACTCCAGAAGAAGAAAGGAGCTTTGAAAAGTCTTTTGCTGCCAGTCGGTGTAGTCCAGACCAAGCTGGGCAGTGACTTTTGTGAACCTGCCCTCCATGGAGCAGTGGTGGCTGATTCAGTGTCCCTGCTATATAAGCTCTTTGTGGACTCATACTGTAAGGCAGAGAACCACCTCTTGTGTTTCCACATGCTCTGCAGGCTTTTTGAGTGTCTCAGGCTCTCTGGCCTACAGCAGGGTGTGAGGGAGGATACGCTCTCCCCTGGGGACTGGAGCATGGAGCTCCTTGCTTTGGAGCAGCTCCTGAACTTGGTGCTTAGCAATGATATCTATAACATTGCCAGTGACCGCATCCGGCACAAGGAAGTGCAGTTTGTGTTTTACCGCAAGCTAGCGCAGATGTTGTTGAGGCACTCCCAAGCTTCCATCCCTGCTTGGTTCAGGTGTCTTAAACTCTTGATATCATTAAACCACCTTATAGTTGAGCCAGACCTCGATGACTTGGTGGCCTCAGCTTGGATTGATGCTGAGGTGTCCGAGCTGCGTACGAAGAAGCCCCAAGAGGCTCTCATCAACACCCTGTTTCAGACCTACTCCAAACTACGTCAGTTCCCACGGCTCTTTGAGAACGTGCTAATGGTCATTTGCCATCCAGCTGCTGATGAACTGAGGCTCCCTGTCTTCTCTGCTGGTCTGACTGCAAAGCTTCAGGAGTGTCTTCTTGAACTGCCACCGAACCAGATTCTTGACATTTTGTTTCTCTTTGTAGACAAATGTCAAACCTTTATTGTTCCTGCTGTTGAAGGGTCAGTTGATATGGCCTTGAAGCTGCAGTCAGTGACTTCAGTGCTGCATGCTTTTCTGTTCAACATGAGAAGCCTAGATGATACCAGTCCTTCCCCTGTGGTCCTTCGCACTCAGAGTCTGCTGGCAAAGCTGCAGAAGGGAATAATTCAGCCACTGATGGAGCTGCTGCAGGCTCCTAGAAGAGAGAAAGAAAAGACAGAACTATGGCTAAGAAAGGCCAGTAACTCTGCTCTCCTCCTTGTTTACACTTGGGTTGAGATGGACACTTTGTTTGGTGTTAGCTGCTGTAAATACGTGTCTCCAGCTGCTGAAATTGCTGGTGCTGTGACTGAGCCCGGTGCAAGGCACTGGGGCATTCCAGCTTTCCTCTCTGGTATGGAGGGGCACTGCTGGGAGAGAGTAATGGAACTTGTAAATAGTTTTGTCTCCACTAGTAAGTATTGCTTAGAACTCCTCACACTTCAGAAAATGAAGTCGACACTAATGCAGAGCGAAGATGACCTACAGGCCTTGCAGCATGCTGCAGCTTTCATTCTGGAGTCTGGGAGATCCAGCATGAGCAGGGGAGAATCTGAACCGTGGGATGGAGATATTGGCACAATAAGTGATCTTACCTACCCCACAGCACACTGGCACCTTGTTATCTCCAACTTGACTATTCTGTTGCCGTATATTTCCGTCAAAGATGTAGAGTACATTGCAAATGTGCTTCTAGAGACAATACTGTCAACCCAAGCTAAGGAACCTCTCACAGACCAGGAGCCTTCCACCAGCATTGGAAAGACATCTCTTGGTTTGATACACAGCTCCTTTCTTCCAGAGATGAAGGTCCTGCATTGTGCTTTTCTGACCAGTCTCATTCATCAGTTTGCGCAGATACTGCCCACTGATCCCAGCGATTCAGTAGCTCTGCCACTTCAGCAGCTATCTGCAGGTAACATCCCTTGGCATGAAGAAACCCTGTCTGCTTGCAAACCTGTTGACCCTTTGGAAGAACCATCAGAAAACAAGCTGCCGAAGGATTACCTCAGCTTATCTTGGAAAACGCTGGAGAAAGTTGCCCAGTGTATAGAACTCTTAGCAAAAAATGGCCGCCTTGTCATCCTGAAAGCAAGCCAGGTAGAAAGCTGCTTGGCTTTGCTAGAAATTGCTGGTCTTCTGAAACTAGACAGTCTTCTTCCCTCTGACTGTACCCGGTGTTTTCTGGTGCTGCTATCCCTGCTAGCCAATACAAAAGCTAGTGTCTCTTGCAGCAAATTGTTACTGCTCAAGTTCTTAAGTACCTGCTTCCACCTCTTGAGGTGTCTGCAGGCTGGCAGGAATGCCAGCTCTGTTCTTAAGGTGCTTCATGCCAGCGATGTTCTTGAGACCATCGTGACGTCTCAGCTTAGAGCTAGCAAGTTCTTCACTGATGTCTTGACTGTTCCTGTTTGGGCACAGTATCTCCAGGAAGTCCAAGCCTTCTTGGAAAACTTTCTTCAGATGATTATTGAAAGAAGACAAAGTGTGAGGCTCAACTTGGAAAAGTTCATGACTTTCTTGGTGAGCTGCAGGCCAGACATTGGTGCAGCCAAAATTAAAAGCTGCCAAAACTGGAATCCTGCAGCTGGGCAGTTACTGCTCATGGCGTTCACCACACTGTGTCACGTTGTCACACAACACCTTCAGCAGCTGCCCGAGAGGAAGCTACATGCTGCTAATGCACTGACTGTTCTCTTGGAGCCAGTAGTTCTGCAGATGGTCAGAGCTGTGGAAGATGGTCTTCGGAGTAACGCCTCAAACCAGCCTGTGCCTGTAGTGTTCATACCGTCTGTCACTACCCTCCTCAAAGCAGATCTGAGCCATGGTATCAAGAAGGGTGAGCAGAATGAGCCCAGTAGGATCTTGGAGAAACCTCGTGTTAAACTGTACCAAAAGTTTTACTCTCAGATACTGAGAGAGCTGCCCTGTGCAGGAGGTAACCTGCACTTCCTTCAGTCTGCGTTGCAGTTCCTGACCGTCTTCTGCTCAGTGCCAGAGCTGTATCCTGGAAAAGAAACTGCAGTCATGGTCATTTTTGCTATGAAAAAGCTTCTCACTGGTAGGAAAACTCCCTTTCTCCACTTTCTTTGCCAATTTTCTAAAGCTGTTTGGCAAAACATACAGCTCTTTGAAAAGTCTGTGTTGTTTTAAAGCAGTAGGTTATGCATAGGAGGAAAATTTTTGAGGGAGGCAGCATTATGGCAGCTGGACCACGACCACCATCTCATTTGGTAATCTTGGAAGGTGTAAACATCTTCATATATATAGTTGAGGTTCCAAATGAGTCATCCCTGTAGACAGTAAGTGGAATGTGGCGGTTTCTCTGGATGGAGGGCTGAAGGTGCAGTGTTCTACTCATGTAGAGAGTTCTGAAGCAGCTGATGTGCACCAAGTCAGATCTGGTGTATCTTACCTGAGGATCTCAGAGGACCTTACAGTAACGTACTCATTTATTTTTGTGTCTGGTAGGTGAGGTTATAGAACAATGGAAGTTGCCTAAGTGTACAAGGACAATGAATGCCCATCATTCTGATTGGGGCTGTGGGAGATTGGCAGATCAGTCCCTTTATCCCCATCAGATAAAGAGCCAGGGCTAGAAATGAAATGAAATTAAAATCCCCACTTGTATAACCTAATGGCTCCTTTACGTCATCTCATTTGAAATATTGTGTCTTGAACGTGCAGGTCCTGCAATCACAACCCAAGTGATCCAGAGTATGGAGATGGAGCTGACAGAGGTGCTTGTCCAGCTGCTGGGAAACTGCTCTGCTGAGGAGTTCTATACCATAATGAGGCTTTTGCTGCAGGGACTTGAAATTAGGAATGTTTGGCAACAGAAAGTGAAAGTAAGGCACAAGCTTGGTTTATTGTCAACTTTTTTGTTCGGTTTTCTCTGTCTGTTCCAAAGCCTGATGACCCTTTCCATGAAGAAGTTGTTCCTCATGTCCAACTTAAACTTCCCCTGGCACAACTTGAAGCTATTTCCCCTTGTCCTATCACTTGTTACTTGTGTGTGGAGACCAACCCTCACCTCCCTGCAAACTACTTTCAGGTAGTTGTAGACAGTGAGGTCTCCCCTCAGCCTCCTTTTCTTCAGACTAATCAGCCCCAGCTCCCTCAGCTGCTACTCACAAGACTGGTTCTCCAGACCCTTCACCAACCTTGTTGCCCTTCTCTGGACCTGCTCCAGTGGCTCAATATATTGAGTTGCCCCGAACTGCACCAAGTACTTTTGTTCTGACTTTGTGTTCGGTGGTCAGGTCAAATTATTTTACATGGTTAAGAGCTTGGTTACTGTGCTGAAATAAAGAGAGAGAAGTGGAAAGATCACAAAAACCTATTGGAAAAGCTTTCTGTGCATAGCTGTCTTTGCTCTATGCCTGTAACAGAAATCACACAGCTATGATGGACCATGTTGAATTTCTTTTTTGTACCTGCTGCTCAGAGCGTTTGCACAACAGTCAGCAGCAGTCAGTGAGTTTAATCTCTGCCTGTCTGTGGCTGTTCATAACAGGTTTAAAGGCACTTTCAGAAATGCTGACATTTTTAAAGTGAAACCACAACTGCACCTGTGCTTTTGCTGTTTGTCTCTATACTTTTACCCTGCAATAACCAGAGACAACTCAGTACCTTTTTAAATACTTTACCTTTCTCCAGAGCAGCTTAAGCAGCAGTGTTGACACATGGAACACCCTTGGGAAAAAACATCTCTGTAGAAAGCTCAGTGACCTGTGAAAGAGATTGGATTAAACTTGGAGGTTTATCTGGCTCTACCTTATTTGTCAAGAGTCATGTATATGCTGCATCAATTCTTGATACATGTTTTTGAAAGGTATCTGGAATTCTTGTACTGTGTATGTAACTCCTGCCACCTGAGTACAGCTTGTCATATGTTTCTTTTATCAGTCTGTCATAACAGCCAGCAAGTACAAAAACCCAACTGCTGCTGCCAAATGCAGCATCTTAGCGTGTTGTGTACTGTTGTGCCTGCAGTCCCCCTGCTGCCCTCTGTTCTCTGGTAGCAGTGGAAGAAGGCTTTGCTTTCTTAAAAATCACCTAAGCCTTTTTGTGCAGTAAGTTGATTCTAAAATAAAGGCAGCATGCACAACATTTTGGCCAGTGCTGCTCAACATATTGAACCTTGTTGAGCTGCTCTGTACTTCACAAGAGTTGAAGAGATGTGTTGGTGTATCGCAGCTCTGGGGATGCTCAAAACAACTGCTGTCCTTGTACGCATGACTGATGATGACTCTGCTTTCTGCAGGAAGTGGTGTCAGCTGTTACGTTAACCAGATTGTTGCTCAGCTGCCCATTGAGTGGAGACAAAGAGAAAGCTTTCTGGTTTGCCAGCCCACAGATCATCACAGCTTTAGCTGTAAGTATCTCTGTACTGTGCCTTCATTACCTATCCTTTTTATTTGTTGGAGTGTGTAGTGTTTATGTTTAACATGCACAAAGGCATACAGGAACAAAAAACTCGTGGATGCTAGTCAAACACATACCAGATTCACCTGCACTCTTTTGTCTAGAGCCTTTCTCTCCTCAGAATCATAGATTAAAAAAGACATTTAAGATCATTGGATCCAACCATTAACCGAGCTGCCCCAAGCCCACCACTGGTTTAAACCATGTCCCTGAGCTCCACATCTGCATGACTTTGAAACACATCCAGGGATGGCAATTCAACCCCCTCCCTGGGTAGCCTGCTCCAAGGCCTGATGACAATCTCCATGAGTAATGTTTTCTTCATAGCCAAGCTAAACTTCCCCTGGTGCAACTTGAGGCCATTTCCTGTTGTCCTACCACTTGTTACTTGTGAACAGAAGCCAATCCCAACCTGTCTATGATCTTCTTTCAGGTAGTTGTAGTCAGCACTAAGGTCTCCCTTCAGCCTTCTTTTCTTCATACTAACTCGCTCCAGCTCCCTCAGCAGCTCCTCACAAGGTTTGTTCTCCAGACCTTTCACCAACATTGTTGCCCTTCTCTGGAGCTGCTCCAGCACCTCAATGTGTTTCTTATATTGAGATTCTCAAAACTAAACTTGAGGTATCCTTCCTGAAGTAGATCTCCTCCTGCAAGTCCAGTGTCATCCATTTTTTAATACCAGTAATTAATTTAATTTAATACCAGTGCTATGACTGCACTGTGTGATCTAGAACTTCGAAGAAACTTGTTAGACTGCAGAGAAGAGGGTCTAAGTCTCCTGTCCTTCCCCCTGGCCAGAGGAGAAAGTAACAGCAGAAGAAGCAAAAAAGGGATTGTATTAAAAATAAACTAAATTCACTGAATGAAAAGATAAACTGAAAGGAACCAGCTTTGCACTAACAATGTTGCACTAACGTGGCTGAAGTGCAGGAGTCTCCCAGCCAGTCCAGCTTCTACCAGTCTAGTCTCAGTCTAGTGTGACTGAAGTCAGAGCGTTATGGTTCTCTGGTGTGCAGATGGCAGTGGTAGGTGGCTAATGCCTTCCTCCTTTCCTGTGTCCTGTCTTATTGCAGATGCAAACCAAAGAGGCCTGTCAGGAGCAGTCACTGATTTCCACCATAGTTGTACCTATTCTAGAGACTGTAGCAGCTCTGCTAAGGCAAGGAGAGGGGATTCTCTTGAATCCACACCATGTGACGCTGGCATTCAGCATTCTTCTGACAGTCCCCCTGGATCATCTGAAGACAGAAGAGTATCACAGTGTCTTCTTAGGAGTCCATGAAGTACTCTTCTCCATTGTGCAGTGTCATCCAAAGGTAATATCTGTGAGGAGGTGGTAGAGAGGGAAAGAGGGAGAAAGAAGCAACACAGAGGCCTGTGATGAGAATTTTCTTTTGTTAGTAGTGATTTGGAAGTAATTTGTCCTGATGGTATGAAAGTGCTTTGTATCACTGATGCTAGATTAGAATAAAACTTTCCCTTTTTTGTGATTGGTATCTAGAAGCACAAATGGCTCAGCTTCTAGGACTTCATTCTCTCTGGAGATAAGGATTATACAGTCCTTCAAAAACGGGGCTTAGACACAGGGCTTAGACGTGTTAGAAGTTGATGACCTTCAGTGTGGTCCATCCTGGTATTCTTGTCGGTCCTTTGGCATGGGAAAGTGAAGATGTGCCAGGACTTTCACAAGGTTGGAAATACTGTTATGTGGAGTATATAGGCAGAGGTTGAAGAAGAAAGGAAGGAGACTTCATGCATTTGTGTTCATACTGAGAGGGAAGAAAGATGCGGAAATACCAAGTACTGAAAGTAAGGCAGTATGCTGTGCTGAGGTGCCTTTCCAGAAAGACTTTGTGGTAGAAACTTGCCTTTCCAGGCTACTTTCACACAGTGATCTGTAGTGTTCCTGGACCCTGTGTTCTGTCAATCTGTCTGGCCTTCTACCAGCAAGAACAAATTCCCTAGACACTCGAGTGCTAAATCAGCTGCTGCTTTGGAGAGATTAAGTAACTCTAATATGATATTTATTTTTTATTCAATTATGGCCAGCACCGTAGTGTTGGTGTAGGATTCTCATGATAGATGCAGAATTAAAGACAATGTCTGCTTTAGAAGCTAAAATTTCCTTCACAGGAATTTATTTCTGTGACACTGTGGTGTATCTCTGCCCTCTGTACTCCTTTTACTACATAACCTCAGGGGGTTTTATTTCCTGTCCTTGCAGGTGCTGTTGAAAGCAGCACCATCTTTCCTGAACAGTTTCCATCGCCTGGTTGTTTCTGTCATGCATGAAGGACGTCAGAGAGGAGACAGAGGTACCGTATCTTTTCATTTTTGCATTATATATGCACACTGTCATTTAGTGTGTTCTAGAGGAGGGCAGTCTGACACAAGGAGAAAATCCTCAAAACCTAGTTGTGACATTAAAACCATTAGGTGTCTTTGTCCTTTATGTAAGACTGAGGGTGTGCTTTGTAGTATTGTGTGGCGTTATGAAGATGAGTGGGTCTCTCATGGAGCTGCATGCAGACAGCATTGCTTTAGGTGAATAAGGGGTTCTTATCTTTCTAGACATCAGGAAAACACATCAAGTAATCAGGCACTGAAATGGGCTGCCCAGGGTGGTGGTTGAGTCACCATCCTTGGATGTGTTTAAAAGTCACTTAGATGTAGTGTTGGGGGATATGGTTTAGGGGTGAACTTGCAGAGTAGGGTTGATGGTTGGATTCAGTGATCCTTAGGGTCTTTTCCAACCTAAATGATTCCATGATTCACTGCCTGACCAGCAAGTAAACAGGAACTGTTAAGACTTGCCATGTCCAGTTTCTGCTCTTCCTATCTATACCTGTGCCTGAAAGTATGGTGGCTGTGAACTCTGGTGACGAGTGATAGCCCCAAATCAATCCTACTAAGTGGAGTTTCTTGAGAGTGCAAATGTGTTTACTACAGACCTGAATTGTCACTATTCTGTGCTAAGCATGAAGGTAGAATGTTACCCGTATGTGAATCAACAGTTGATATTAGGTGATACAACTGTACAGTCAAGGATTTGAAATTAGTGTCCTTAAATACCTTAAAAGGGAGGGAAAAAAAAGACTTATTACTGTAAGTTACTAAAGAATGTCCATAATCGAGGTAGCCAAGTCAAAGACGTTCACAGGGCTTAAGACATCACCCTGTGCTTTATGTTGGTCAGGACACAAAAGCCCTGTCATTAACTGTGGTGACTCTGAGACCACTTCATGGCCTGTTGAACTTCATACAACTTGAAGCTGAACTTCAAGCCAACTTCATAACTGGGGTACTGGATTGTATCCCATCGTTCAAGTGACGGCTTGCAGCTTATGCCATGTTCAGGTTTATCTCAGCTGATACATTGCCCACACTTGCAGGCAAGTGTAAGTGCATAAACACATCATTGGAGGAATATACTAACAAAGGCTCAGTGGTAGAGGGAAAGGTACGCTAAAATTACACTCAGCTTTGAGAATTTGCTTGCTTCTGCAGTATGTTTACATAAGGGTCACAGGAAACAGGTACGTGGCATCCTCAAGCTGAAAAACGTGCTGTTAATTTTGCAGGATTGTTGCATTTTCATAGCTTATAACATGAAAGTAATTTCCTGATTTCCCTTCTGCCTCATTTGTGTCAGTTCTGTTCATTCAGTGCCTGCTGAGTAGATTTTCAGTGGTGTCTGCAGCCTCACTGTAAATACCACCAGTGATGTGGCTTCTGCTGCTGAATTCCACACAATGCATCTCATCAGAAAGACTTCTTAACGTGCTGTTTCTGAGATATGTCTTCTGGTATTTTTTTTCAGTAGAGAATATAATTTTCCTGTTTTCTTGTTCTCTCCTCCACAGAGCTAGTAGAGAGTGAATCATGGAAGGGACCATAGCTGCTGCTCTTAGCACTTCAGCATCTGTAACAAACACATTTTGCCCTGAAGTGCACTTGGAGTGGGAATTGAGGTGCTGTTACAAAATGAGACCACTGTGAGAGATGCATATGGTGTGTCGTGAGGGTGTGGGGGACCTCTCAGCTCTGGCTGTATGAGATGACAAAATGGGCAAGCTGTAGTTTGCTTCATGTAGTTCAAGTCAGGAAAAACTGAGCGGTTCTTTGTTTGTTTCCCTGGTTGTTGTTAAGCCTCATTTGCCAAGCTGCAGCTCACTTTCTGTTTTAGGCAACGCAGAGGAGTTTGAAGTCGTACTGAAGTGCGCGCACTTGGTGGAACGGATGTACACTCACATTGCTGCCAAAATGGAGGATTTCACCGTGTTCTCTGCTTTCATTGTGGCGCAGTACGTGACTGAGTTGCAGAAGGTAACTTGTTCTCATCCATCTTGAACGTGTCATGGTGTTACTCTGCCTTTGGAGTTCTGTTCCGAAGGCAGCTGTGTTAGGTTTGCTGAAATCTGTGAAGTAACACCAGTTGCTGTGCGTTGTGTGGTTCCGGTTTGATCCACACTTCGTTATTCTGAGCAAGAGTTCTTGAGACCCTTCACTACCCAGCTCCTATAAACTTCCTAGAGCTGTGGGGTGTTTTAAAAACAAAACAATGTGATGTCTTTATATGGAACTGCCTGAGTTTTCTGTCATGCTATGTGTTGCTTTTTTTTCATGTGGTAGTTACAGTATCACAATATCACAGTAATGATAAGGTTGGAAAATACCTTAAAGATCATCCAGTCCAACCTAAATCCAAATAAACCCAGTAATTCTAACACCTAACATCTAGATCACGCCACTCAGCACCTCATCCAGCCTAACCTAGTTACGTTCTTCTTCCAGCTATTCTCAGTTGTCCAGGACTGAAAGCAGTTATAGCTCCACCTGGCAAAGTAATGGAGAAAAATTCTCCTGGAAATGTCTCTTAATTTGGCCTAAATGAATAGAAAAATGTTACCAATCCAGCAAATTGTTAGCTTTTCAGTAGTTTTCCTTCCTTACCAAAGACAGAATTCTAATCCTTGCTGAAAGCAACTGCTCCTGCTCTTTCAGATGCCAGAGCCAGGCCAGTAGTTTCTCACATCTAAACCTAATTTCAGATGTGGATTTCACTGGTATTCAAATGCTGCTTGTGTTGCAGGTACCTGCAAATTGCTTATTTGTGGCTCTGGCCTGGGCATGGGCTGAAACACAGAAAGGAATTCTAGTCTTTGTTTTTTAGGCTCTTTCAGGACAAAAATTACCCTGACTGGTGCTGTGCTTCCGAAAGATTATGCTGTGACCAGTCTAACTAACCATGAAGTCGTTGTGAAGCTTAAACTCAAATGCCTTCTCTATTTCCTAGCTTTTTCCCAAGGTTTGGGAGCAGAAGAGTGGAATATGTCAATTTTTAGCCATTTTATTTATTCAGTGTTCCCAGAAAGTTGGTTATTGTTTACATAGTAAACATAGTAGTTCAGCAAATACTGGGGTCAAATTGCTGCTAAGAGTATTTCTGCTCTCTTTACTGTCTAGGAACTCTGATCTGTTCATCACTGAATGTGAAGCAGAAAGCCTGACTTAAATTGTCAAATGACCTTTACAACTTGAAAGGATACCTACCTTCAGTGTTTACAGGAGTACAAAGTCTCATGAGACTTCTAGGAAAGTTTTGTGCAATTCTTTCACCAGAAAGTGGACAGTGATGGATGGTAGCTGAAAGCACAGATCAGTAATGCATGCACAGAACCTTTGGGCGTGGAAGGGGGAACTGGTGTAGTGAGCCACCAAGACACGATGACAAAGGGCTGTTTTCTGTCTGACAGGACAGATAGATCGCAAGTAGGTGATGATTTATTTGCTCATTAGGCTGGTGAGGATTGATGGATATCAGAGGAGGATGAGGCCTCAGCATGCCTGTCTTAAGGGAAGCACGTGCATATCTTTCATGCTGCTCTGCAGAGGGAGAGGAAAAAGTCCTTTAACTTTTCTTCACCTCTTCTGAGCTCAGATCAGTGGCTTTTAGCCTGTGGTCTTAAGACCCTGCAGGTCTGTCAGTGGTAACTGAGAAAAACATGTTGGTAGATTTAAGTCTCCCTATGGGTATCTCACATTTATTGGAACCCTTTTAAGGGTCTGCAGAATAAAAGTGATGAAAGCTGCTGGCCTAAACAGACACTTACTCCTAGAGTAGTTGTGGAGCAGTTCCCTCAGTGCTTCCCCTTTATACCCGGAAATAAAATACCCTTGTGAATTATCTTCCTTCAGTCTAAAAACATTCCTTGCTGGAGTGGGTGGCAGGAATAGCCTCTTTCATACTGTTGACAGTGCTTTTCCCTTGTTGTCGATGAGCTTGTTGCCTAATTCAGCAGTAGTAAAATACCTCTTCACACATTTAATGTCTCACATCAAGAGCTCTGTAATGCTTGACAAATCGGTTGTGCTAACTATATAGACCATAAAACACTTACAAGCATAATTAACTGCCAAACGGTCGTGGCAGCTGTTTAAATCTTTGGTTCTGCTCCCCTAGTGTTATTGGAGGCTGTTTAGAGGAAACTGCACTGCAAAGCAAGAATGGCCCAAACGGGGCACAGGGCCAGATTAATTTGTGATGTGAGAGACGCAGCCCATTAACTACAGCTCTGAGGTATCTGCTTATCCCACGTGGGACATCTGGTCCAGCTTGTCCATAGCTGTAGGTTTTCCTGTCCTCATTCTCTGCAGTCCTTTCTCTGCCCTAGGAAGGGAGAGCCCAGTCCAGTGCATTCACTGGGAGCTGTGATGCTCAGCTGTTCTCTTAGTTTAGTGCCCAGTGCCAGGGGAAATAACATCTGTTATAAACCAGGTCAACTGACCCAGAGGGGAAAAGTTACAACGTTTTGAACATGCAAACTCTTCAGGGTCACAGAAAGGGTTATTTACCTAAATGCCTGCTGTATGTTTTTTTTCCCAGCTATATTAGCAGGTCTAATAAAATATGTTAGCTGTTTTACATTTAGGGCAGAAAGAGAGCAGGAACCTGTCATAGGAGCTCACTTCATTAGCAGAAAGTTTATTAGTTGCCTCAGGAAGAAAGAAATCTGAATTTTAATGACAGCTTTTTATGTCATTTTCATTAGGCCTGGGGTGCAGAGGCTCAGGTCTGGAGGCAAGAAGCTAATTTTGGGATTTGGCAAAGATAAGACGTGCTTTTTCGGCACAGAAATAATGTGATTATGCCAGAGGCCAGCGCTGCCTCGGGCAGCAAAGTATTTAGCAAGTGACTTGTGAGCACAGGACAAATTTCAATTAGCCCGGAGCACCAAAGGACTCCAAAGTCAGCACCCATGTTCCTGGTTGTAGTTGTGGGGGTTGAGCAGGGTAATGGTAGGAGCAGGGCACTGAGTCCTTGAGGTCCTTCAGCTTTCTGCATGACTTCAGGCAAGGTACCTGATTCGTGATGTTAGAACAGATCAAGGAAATACACATCTCCTGAGCTTTTGGGGAGCTTATTTTGTAAGATTTAAACATTTAGGTCTTCAGATACAAACTGTTAGATAAATATGAAGTTTTTAAGTGGTAAGTTAAAATTGACTCCACAATGTAAATGATAGTGTAGCCTGAAGGAAGAGCTCTTTTGAAACTGAGACTTTCCAGCACTCAGCTAGTATGAGACACAGAGAATATACTGAAATGTGCAATCCAGGGGAGGTGTTCTAGGGCTTTTAAATAAGTTTATTCTTTGCTGAGGAGTCTACGTGGCATTCCAAGGTGATCAGTCTTTGCCTCTGCAGCAATCTGTGGGTTTTATTGCAAGGAATGTGCTTGTTCTGCAAAGCATGTTTGCAAAAACCAGGAAAATATTGCACAAGTACAAATCTCTTGGATTTTATCTAATGGGCTGTTCCAGATGGTCTGATGCACTGGATAACATTTTGTCAGCATTTAGTGTGTACTGACCGTGGAAAGGCTGTTCTCCTGCCTCTTTCTCTTCAATACAGTTCTGTTCTTCTCGCAGGTGACTTTGTACCCGGCTGTGAAGAAACATCTCACAGAAGGGATATATCACATCCTTGACCTTTGCATTGAACGGGACATCAAGTTCTTAAACACGTCACTACCAGCAGGTGTAAGGGAGGTCTTTAAGGATCTGTACAATGATTACAGTCGCTACCACAAAGCGAAAAAACAGGGGGAGGAGAAGTACACTGCATGATGAATCCTGTCTGGTGCTGGGTAATCAGGTACGAATCGATTTTGCAGTGCTCAGAAAATCTCCACCTGCTGTTTGGTTTGCGATGACTGGCAAGATCAAGTATGGTGAGGGCCCTCGAAATGTGGATTGCAGCCATCTCTGCACAGCCAGCCTTCATAATGGAGACAAGGGGAACGGGGAGGGAGGATGTGCCATTAGTCTGGTCCTGCTGTGTGCCACAAATGGCAGAACTGCTGCTCCTGTGCTGACTCCAGTGAACTTGGAGCCCTGGGGAGCTGACTGGAGTCTGGCCGCTTGTCAGGCTTCAGGTTTTGGCACATCTGAGGAGTAAAAGCCAGTGAGGTTTATAACTCCTCTGCTCTTGCTTACGTGGTAAGCAGAGTTTAAACAGTTAAAAGTGCTTATTTTTGTACCTTGTTACTCTACGTTTTGTTACTGAAGAAATTTGTAAACGTCACACAGCAGCACCGAAGGTGACTGTGAAACTGTGAAAATACAGTAAAAACATTTGAAAGTTTTTGTCTCTTTGCCTGATTGGTTTTGCTCCAGAGTCCAGCCTTGGGCAACCCATTCTGACCTATTGAATGTCCTTCTCAGCTGTCTTATCCTGTGGTCTCAGGATAATCGAAAAGACTGACTGCTTAGAGCTCTGGTCGATTTGATGTTATTAAGCAGTTATACTTGGTCATTTCAGCTGTGGTCACTCTCAGTGGACATTTATAGGTTGTTAGAAATGCCAAGTGCTGAGACCTGTCTGAGACTTGTTTTTGGTCAAAGCTGAGCTTTGTTGCCCTGCAGTTGCTGTAGGTTAAGAGCAAGCCCTAGACTTAGTGCAACTTAGCTAGCAGTAATTTAATAAGCTGTGGTAAGTTAAGCACATCTGAGCCTGTAAGGAGCTGGATGAGGTAGCTCCCTTTCATCAGCTAAATACAGAAGTTTATTTTCTTGAAAATGATGGACACTGAAGACCTAAACTTTGATGTGAGTGGTAAAACACCTTTCACATGTGCATGCTGTTAGTAGTAAGAACTTGGTGCTCTACCTACCTGTAGGTACAGGGTGGACAGAGGATTGGAATGTGGCTTAATTCTTCTGGGTTCACCTGCCTAAAAGTGAGGTTTGAAGGATGAAGTTTGGCTTGGACAAAGTCAGGAGACTCTACATGGCTCAGATGAGCAAGGTGAGCAGGACTGGGATGATCCAAGGCACATAGGGCCTTTCATGCTCCTTCTCCATTGTCCCACTGGCTGTAGCCTTTGCGGGACAGTTCTGGAACACTGAACTTCTGCTGGGACCTTGACAAGGCTGTGACATCAGCTCCCTGTCAGGTGTTGTGTGCTTACAGGTGGCTCCTGGGCAGCACTTCTGCAACTCACACTGAGGCCAGGTTAGCTCTTCCATCTTCGCCATATGGAACCTCCCACAGTGGGTAAATGTTCATCCTTTGGACTGGAGGTGATCCTCCTCATGTCCTGAACAAGAAGCTTGGAGAGAAAGCTTTGATACTGCGGAAGCACTGTTCAGAACTAGCCACAACAGTGGCCCGTTATCAACACTGCTCAAGCCACAGGTGCAAAGTACAGCACCCTATGGGATGTTGCAAAGCAAGTTAGCTCATTCTCAGGTTGGACCCCATACACCACTGTGCCCTTTCTGGATTCTGTTTTAAAGCTCAAAAGCTGATGGAGGCTGATGTGGGGAACGGTGATTACTGCTGCTCCACCAGTGAAGTAGATCCCTCAAGGGAAACACAAGCTAGATGCAGCCAAATGGGGACCAAAGAGGGGATGTCTCCAGTGTGAAGCCCATGAGTTTGCCAGTAAAACAAAGGAAGGTTATGAGTGCTGGGAGAGAATCTGGAAGGAACAGTGAATAAAAGAGCTGGTCTGGAGCGGGGGAGGAAGGAAGTGAGGTAGCATCTCTGGCGAGCAAGTGTCAGGGCTCCCCTGATGTAGCCATATGGTTGCGAGCCACACACATAGCTCAGAAGCTTCCAAGTAGAGACCACAGACAAAATAACATCTTACTCACTGCTTTGAATGAGGTAAATGATTGGATACTAGTTTTATTTCATTAATACTATTAAAATGTTATCAATTTTAACTTCTTGTCATCGAAATGGAAATGTATGAGAGTTAGATGGTCTAAGATAATGGAAATAGCGAAGTCCTACTACAAAAAGGACGTGTGTGAATGAATGAATGAATGAATGAAAAACTTGAAACCTGGCCACAATTGAACCTTTATTTCAGACCTGCTGTGCAACTGCCACTTATCCCGCAGCCCTCCTCCTTCTCCAGGCTAAGCTGCGAGTTCTGAAGCACAAAGCAGCATTTCTGTGTAGAAGTTACAAAAGGGTTAAGAAGAAGGCTGCATTTCACTTGCTAATCCTAGGTCTTTGTCCGAGGGGTTTTTTAGCCTGAATAAATTAAATCTCTGGCCCGTGACCACCTGCTTAGAAAGCGGGCTTTGTTCCACTGAGCGCGGTCCCCAGTCGGTGCAGGTTCCCCTGCTGTCACACGATGGAGCCGTCCTGCAAGGGTACGGGAGCGCCGTCGGAACGAACTGCGTGTCGCCGTCTTTTCTCTAGGCGAGCTGCGAGCACCGGGAAGGTGAAGGGTTTGGAAGAAGGACCGTCTCAGGGCTAACGGATAGGACTGTGACCTTCGGTTTGCTTGAGCGTTAGCTGCATGCGAGTGCACCGAAAAGCACGGTCCTTACGGCATCCGCAACAGAAACCTTGGCCAGACTTCCAACTGTTGATGCAATGCATCTCTTCAGAGGGCTTCTCTGCTGCAGTAGCAGAAATGCCTCTCACAGGATGCCCGAGCAGTGCCCAAGTCTGCTGTGCCAAAACCAGCTCAAATAGAAGAGACAGGATGGGCAAGAAGAACAGTCATGGCCAGCAAAGATCACAGTGCTTTTCTTTATCCCTCGTTTTTGCCTGGCTGTTTATCTGGGCATGAAGCTTGAGGCTTGATTTATTTTGCTGTTGTGCACAGAAATGCCAAAAAAGATAATGATGTAAAGCAGTAGAAATTAATTTTCCTTTTCTTAGCTCTTGTGAGAAGAAAAATCTACTAAAGTACTTTCCTTTGAGTTTTGAAACGGATCAGTAACTTCCTGCTTATTTACTGCTTGATGTGGGTTTGTGGCTGTCAGGCAACAGAAGGCTCCATCCAAAGCTTCCTTTATGGGATAAAATGTAGTAGCACGAGAAAGGGGGTACTATGAGAGATTCTGATGTCCTTATTACTCAACCATTAGATGTCTACCCAATAGCAGTTATACAGGGATTCTAGAATCTTTCTGTGTTGCAGACTTGTGAGGACTGCTGCCTTGAGGTGCTCTTCTATTTGAAGCAGATTCTTGCTGTGCAGGTGGAGAACTGTGTGTCCTGAACAGCGTTTGCAAACATGGAGAAATGATTTATTTTGATCATGTTTTTTTTCCAGCAAAATGACCGCTTGATTTTTTTCAGTGAGAAGAGTACAGAAGTGCCATTGTATCGTTGTTGGCAGCGCTAGCTGTATCATCAGCAAAGTATTCTGCAAGGGGTTTAAAGTTTCCAGAAGGGAAGATGCTCCTCTTACTTCATCTACACTGTAAGATTTATGTCACAGGCAAGTGGAAGAGAAACGTGCTGTGCTCTGGTGTACAACTGAGTTGTATCCATTTACTTTGTTAAAGTACAGAAGGTTTTTGGTGGGGCTTTTTTGTGCCTTTAAAGCCTGGAATATGTGTGAAGAAAGAGTGTCCCCATGACCTTCTCAGAGCTTCTGGTCTAGGAGAGCTCTCTACTGAGCAACCCCCTTGACATTTCTTCAAGAGAATTTATGAAGAATAAATAAAGGCACTGCAAGTGTCTGGGCTGTACTGGCACCCCGTTCCTCCTAAGGAAGGACGTTGACTGTTTTGTATCTACTTCTAAAGATGATGACTAATGAAATGGCAAAATTCATGTTGTCTTTCTTAGGCATCCTTTGACACCAGCATTGAGTGGCAAGAGGCACCGACAGGCCTGCAATAACTTCCCAGCAGTGGCTGCTTGGTCCTTGGTATGGACTTGTTTGTGTTAGAAGAGCCTTATTCTTGCAGGTGGTTCTGGGGCTTCTTTTTTAAAATTAGTGGAGACCAACTTCTGGCCCCAAGCAATTGTCATCTATATGATTGCTTTTCTTGAAGGCATCATTCCCACAGCTTATCTACTCTGAAATAGATGTCTTCTCATGGAATCTGCTGCAGAGCCTGGGCCCTCTTTTTCCAGCAGGGCAGTCACTGTGATGTCTTTTCAGCTCTTGCCCACAAACAGAGGCAGAGGTCTTGCTGCTGGTGGAGAGCATTTGGAAAGCAAGCAAAGAATAAAAGAAGGGGGAAATCAGGCTGGTAATTCATGCAATAGCAACAGCCTTAATTTTCTGTTAGGTTTGGGCCCCCCTGCTTCTGTTTCTACAGCCACCACTTGAGGGACTTGTTCTACAGGCTTTCTCAGAGCTCTGCTGGGCCTGGTACACAAAGTTAGAAACACGGTGCTGCCCCAAGGATGAGGACCATGGGCTGCTTCTGCTGTAGGAAAGGTGACGAATGGAAGTCTGGGGTGCAGTCAGACTGTGAGGTCTCTTTTGCTGTTGAGATGACTGTAGTGATCTGATTTTGGGTAGGCATCAGAAGCCGACAAGAAGGAAAGAAGCTCCTGGTTGCGCAAAGGTGTACAGCTTTGAAAGCCAGGCTGCTCTTGGTTTTCAGTGCGTCTTAAACATCCATTGCTTTGTTTGGTGTGCTACAAGCACCTAGAAACCTTTTCTGGTGGTGGCCCTCCGTGTGTGCTGCAGTGTGAGCTGTGAGCGGGCACTCACTGTCCTAACACACTACCAGGTGTGAGAGGCAGTGGGTGGGAGAAGAAGCAACGTTGCAGGGAGGAGTGTTGGATGTGTTTTTAGTTTCCATGCTGGTTTTAGAGCAGCAATTGGGAGCTCTCTTCAGGAACCTTAGAGAAGAGTATTGTTGGGTTTTGGTTTTGTTGACATCCCAGGAAAATAAAGGAAGAGTAAATGAGCGTGTTACCAAAAAATCAGGTTTTCATGTTGGGGCACAAACAGACAGATCCATAAAAGACAATTTGATCAACTACTGCCATCGGGAAACTGGCCTGCACAAACAAAGCCTCAGCTTCATCAGACAGTGTATTAACTCGTGGAGGGAAGGCTGATTTATTACTCTTCATCCAGTCAGTAATTGTCAGCCTGTAATCCCCTGAAGGGAGAGTAGCCATCCATGCTTATCACTTGAGAAGAGGCAGTAGAACAAACAGATGCTGGTTTTAACCTGGCACAAAACATTGCCGCTTGGGTGCAGCTGGTCTGTCCACACACGGGTGGCTGCTGATGTTCCTGTGCACGAGGCTCAGGGGTGCAGCTGATTCTGAGCACCCATGGCTTGCAGTAAAGCTGGGAGTAAAGCTGGGGCTTTGGTGTGACTTTGTTCTTGCGTCTGCTGCAGGTCACCTCTGTGCTTTGCTTGCCAAGGCTTTACCTCCTTTAGCCTCTGATACAGACATGAGTCTTCCCCACAGAGGATTTATGAGGCTTGCAGAGAGCTCAGTGCTCTGGAGGCTCTAAGGAGAAATGGAATTTTATGTTTTAAAATGTTGCCTGGGTGAGTGATGGAGCATCATTTAGTTTATTCACAATATCCCAAGTGATAACCAGAAGATATGCAGCATGATTCTGCTCCTTTTGTCTTCCCACCAGGCATATGTTGAACTTGCTATTGTTTTTACTGTGCATTTTAGATTCTTTTCTAGGATGTGTTGAAACTGCTTAGCGTTTTCAGGAGGCAGCTATGCAAATGTGAGCTGCCAGGACCTGATTTCGTCAGACTGACATTTAAAAATATGTTCATTAAAGTTTTCATAACCTAAGCCCGTAATAATGAGAGCCTAGAGTGTGTGCCTCCTGGTACCACATGCAAAGGAAACGTGTGTCTAAGAAACCTGTTATTAGCAGCTTGTATTTTGTTTGTGCAGTGACATCTAAGGGACTTTCTAAGCAACTTATTTTCCCTTGCTGCAAAGGCACATTTCTTTCTGCAGCAAAAGGCAAAGCTGCTCTTCAGATCTCAGCCTGTGCTGTGTTGTCTGGATGAGGAGAAACCTGGGGAGGAGAAATACTTTTGTTCCTGAGCCATGGAAACTTCGGCTGGACCTCTCCATTGACCTCTCCATATGCCCCTTCCCTGCAGTACCTCAGGATCATCATCTGTCGCAGTATTTCTGCCTCCATTTCTGCCCTCGGATGCCATTTCTGTGAAAACATCACCAGATCTGTTGCATCACATCTATTAGCAAGGGGACTGTTCCAGTAGTCCTCATCTGATGGAATGCTCCTGGCACACTGAGGGAAAACCCACTAGTATGAGTGGTAAGAAATGATAATGTTTGACTTCCAAAGTCTGAAGGTTCAACCTGTTCTTTCCAGGTAAGCTTAATAGTGTTGTAGCTGGGCTGTGTATCTACAGAGCATTGATGAGCTGCATTAAATAGTTCCTCCTGGCGCTCCTCCATTCCTCTTTTTGGAGGAGAATATGTAACTGTGTTCATAGAATCATAGAGTCATTTAGGTTAGAAAAGGCCTTTAAGATTATCAAATCCAACCATTTACCCCCAATTAAACCATGTCCCTAAGTTCCAGATCTACACAACTTTTAAACATCCAGGGATAGCGATTCAACCCCTTCCTTGGGCAGCTTGTTCCAAGGCCTCAGGACTCTCCGTGAAGAAGTTTCTCTCATGTCCAACCTAAACTTCTGGTGCAACTTGCAACCATTTCCACTTGTCCCATCACTCGTTACTTGTGAGAAGAGACCAATCCCTGCCTCTCTGCAACCTCCTTTCAAGTAGTTGCAGACAACAAGAAGGTCTCTCCGCAGCCTCCTTTTCTTCAGACAACCAGCCCCAGCTCCCTCAGCAGCTCTTCAGAAGGTTCATTCTCCAGACCCTTCTTAACACATGATATCTGGAAGACAGGTTAACCTCTTCATATAGATCCAAGGTGTCGAGGAGTAGTCGTAGTATGTGCATCCTTTTTAGTGCCAATTGTAGTAGTGGTGATGTTTAGAATTAGCCTCTGCTCACAATTCCTAGGGACTTCGAAGGGCAGAAACATGCCCTTAGAGCTCCCGGCACTTTTCATCTTCAAAGTGCATTATAATCATTAATACATTAATTAGGCATTCTCCCCTTCCTTCCTCCTAACAAGGTTTATTAAGCTGAATATATTTATCTTTGGGCAGCTTCTACAAGCAATTGAATGAATAATTTTCCTAATAACTGTAATTGCAAAGACATGAAAGGGAACAGGGGTGATGAGAAGAAAAGGAGACTAAAGTAAATAAAGCTGCCCTATGAAAGGAGAGGAGCAATTTCATTCTAGGTGTAACTCCACCTTCCCCTGGAACACCCCGCTAGCAGCTGTGCAGCCTTTGTTGCTTCTGTCTCCCCTAACCCAGTACTTGCACATCTGTGAAACATTTATGCTAACACAGGCAAATGCAAAAAAAAGGAGGTCATGGATGACTGGGACCCGCAGGAAAGGAGAACACGAAAACATCTTGCCATTGCAAGGCTAAGAAAGCCTTTGTGGAAGTTTGAGTTTCGTATAGGCTTACGGTGTCTTAGGTATTTCTATAAGAACCGGTACTAATTTACAGAGTACTGCACAGGGCGTGAGTTGCAGGACCAAGGGGGTAGAAGAAGGTCATAGGAGACTGTGTTGGGGTTTAAGGCATTGGAAAAAGTAACCTGAGGTAAATGAAATCTTGCTTTCCTCTCCCATCTTCACCTCTCAGACACTGTCTGTTGTGCCCTAGCACACTTAAGTGTATGGATGCCAGCGTACATGCTCTGCTCCTATTCTTATAGTTGGTGGAAGGACATAAAATGCTTTCTTTCTGCTCCTATTCTTACAGTTGGTGGAAAGACATAACACGTTTTCTTTGAGTAAGGACATGCCCCTCACTTTTTTTGAGACTCGGTGACTTAATGGCTGGGATGCTGCACTGTGAAGTTAGTGATTTGCATCCCAGGCAGTGCCCTGCTGTTTATTAAGTGATTTCACCTCTGTCTTCCTCTTGCCTTGTTTATTTAGCTTCACAAGCTTGAGATCAGGAGGGACTACTAGATCACCTGGCCAGACCTCTTGCATATCACATCACAGTCCATTGAGTCTGATATACTTATTGCTGTAGTGAACCCAATAACCTGTGGGTAATTGCCACATATCTTACACACAGCCAGCTTTTTGACCTTAAGCTCTTCAGGGCAGGAATTGAGTTCTATTCTTGCTTTCAGAAGACCTTCTCAGTGATGCTATTAAACCAATATTAATAATAATTAAAAAAAGCAGCAACAAGGGTAATACCAATAATGTTAATTATAATAGAATCTATGAATATTTGATTGATTAAGCATGCTAAGATTTTCTTTTTACTGTGAATCCAGCCACTACATATGAACTGTAGCCTTCAGAATGGAGATTGAGAGGTGGCTTTTCAATCTTGGTGTACAAATACTTCTGCAGGGCAACAAACCAGGTATTGGGAGGGCTTGTTAATGCAGTGGAGTAGGTGGTAACAAACCCAACGTAGCTGGGACGTGTTCTCCAGCAGTACAGATTTGAGGTAAGTTGCAAATAATGATGTCATTGAGCTCCATACAGCAGCAAAAGGAGTAAAATGTCGCAGGTGATGGCACACAGGATAAGTGCTATGAGTGTGAAATGTGGATTTTGTTAAACATGGAGAATCAGCCCTGTTCTTACCTCTCTCAATTCCTGTCTAAAGTTGCAGTAGTCTGCCTGTACCCCTTTGATGTGAAGTGGCTTGCCAAATGGAGCAATTTTTGTTTTGGGTAAGAGTTCTTTCAGCTGATGTGGATTTGACACTCCCACAGCTTCACTCAAACTCTGACAGACCATGAAGATGTTTGTCAGCATGCTCTTTTACTGAGAAACCTAACCTAGTCTGAAATCTTGAAGGAAGAAAACCTTAACTCAAAATGGAAGTGTTTCTGACAGGATGAGGTCATGGGAATGGAAGGATCCTTCCTAACCACCTGCCTGGTTGTCAGAGAAACTCATCTCTTCCCCTTGGCTCCTTTGGCTGTGTAGAGTTTGCCACAGGCTGCCTATGGGCTGTCAAGATAGCAGCGGAGACCCACATGCACTGGGAAGTGACTGGGGTTTATTTGCTGTGATAGGAACAGCAGCCTGCACCACCAGTGGCAGTCACTTGTTACAGCCCTTGGATGGAGGAGCTTCAGCTGGTTTTCGTGAAGCACTGTAGAGCTTTGTTACCAGTCTTGCTGCACCTTATCAGACATCATTCTTTCCCCACAGCAGCACTGGTGGAGCAGAGCTGGTGTCTCACCTTAGACCCTGCTACTCCAAGCCTGATCCATTACCCTAAACCCCTGGGGAGGATGTTTTAAAATAAAATACCAAGCTGCAGAGAAGATAACAAACTCTCTGGTCTCTGCTGTGGGGCAGTGGTCTCTGGCACACAGGCAGGACAGGCACAGCTTGGAAACTCAAGGTACTACCTGAAAGCATTGCACCTGAGTCTGACAGAGCTTGACCTGTGGGCAGCAGTTCCAGGGTGCTGCTGGTCCTGCACACTCCAGGAGGAGCTCCCACCCTGCCCGGTGGCAGAGCTGTGCTGCTGATGGAAGCACTCACAGCACCAGCAGGCAAACTAGCCCTTGGCTGGTTTCCCACAGATGCCAAAGCTCGAGGCAGGCTTGGGTCCTGGCTTGCCTTGGGTGGGGTTGCTGCCTTCCCTTTAGCTCTTATTACCCCAGCAGCACAGGGGGGGTTCCAACACCAACACTTTGATTAAAGCTGTCCAAAGCATAGCCAGCAGCAGTGCAGTCCTACCTCTGACAACAAAGCAGACCTGCCTTGGACTGAAAGCCTTGCCCTGGGCTCCAGCAAAAGAAGGGACTGTCTATCTTACAGCAGCATAGGAGTTCTTCAGGCTCTGCAGCCAGAGACAGACAGAGAGGACAGAGTGAAACTGGGCTGGAGCAAAATGAAGTTTGTGGTTGTAGGGCTTGTGATGCAGTTTCCTCGGTAGCCAGAACTGAGCTTGAGACCTGGCTCAGTGGATGATGAGCTCTTTAACGGGCTTTGAGAGACAGTGATAACACCCTGTTGTTTGGCAGCCAAACAGCCTGGGAGTCCATCCTTTGGGGACAGTCTTAGAAAGACACATTCAAGGGCTCAGGTGCAAGTCCGGATGTGGTTTGGGTGCTGTTTCCAAGCTAGTGGGAAAGTGGAAAATATGTAGGAAGACAGCAAAATAGAAATCCCCAGTACAGCTCCATTCAAAGCAAGGTCTGCCCTGCTGTTTCCACTTCTAGTACTTCAAGAATGTGTTTATTTTGTTATTACAAAAGGAAGCTGGGATGGAAATTGTAGTGTGGAACAGACATGTCAAGTTAAAAAGGCTCTGTGCTGTGGTGGTCCTTTCCTTGTCTTCTAGAACTCATGCAGGCTGTTGGTGGGCAAGGCCACAAGGAACCTCATTCCCTGCAGCTGGCAGATGTTGGCTGGAGTGGGGGGTTTGCGGAACTTTGAAAAGCAGGTCCTGACAAGCGTGTGGCATGTATTACAGAATGAGTGGTTGTGTCTGGCTTGTGTTGGATTCCTAGAGGGTATGCTGCTCTTTCTCCATCAATGCATTTGGTACTGGAGGTGAACCCTGCCCTGCTGTGGTCTGGTGGTGATGACAGTGTAAACTGGGATGTGGCAAGTGTGAGTCCTTATGTTGTAGTCATTATAGAAGCTAATGTCTTCTACTGCTCTTCGACTGATCAAAGGTTGAGGTGGCTTTGTGCTCAGCTTTTGTGGATAACTAGGCTCACAAACCTTTATCTTGCTCAGGTTCTGATCACCGTAGTGCTGCAGCAGGGTCATCTCTGTCAGGCTGCTTGTCTTCCTTGCTAAGTGCTGTAACCCAGTACCTGCAGTACTTCACCCCTTCGTGCACTTCCTCTGCTTGTGTGGTGATTGTAGAAATAATCTTGCCTGCTGTACAGCATTCCTTAGCTTCCAGCATAGCAGGCTGCTATTTTGGCTGTTAAAACAAAAAAGCAAAGCTGCAGCTCACGACTGAGCGTGGAATATGCCCTCAGTCAGATGTGGTAACGGTGTCCATAGCTCTCAGGCTATGATATGTTACCCTGGTCTGAGAAATGAATGTGATGTGTAAGACTACTTGAGGCCACCCTCAGTAGCACAGCACTGCCAGTAGGACAAGAGGAAAGAGCTTCAGGTTGTTGCTGGGAAGGTTTAGGTTGGATGTTAGGAAAATCTCCTTCATGGGAAGGGTCATCAGGCCTTGGAACAGGCTGCCCAGGGAAGGGGGTTGAATCGCATCCCTGGACACGTTTAAA
The DNA here is from genome assembly GCA_013400115.1 of Rhinopomastus cyanomelas. Classification (NCBI taxonomy): domain Eukaryota; kingdom Metazoa; phylum Chordata; class Aves; order Bucerotiformes; family Rhinopomastidae; genus Rhinopomastus; species Rhinopomastus cyanomelas. Next base: position 1,093,146 of record VXBP01007098.1, on the reverse strand, counting down.
AGTTGTGTAAAAGCTCCTGTCTGGAGCTTAGGGACGGGGTCTAGCAGCGGGCTTGGGACTGTTAGATTAATGACTGGACGTGATGATCTCGAAGGTCCTTTCTAACCTAAAAGATTCTGTGATTCTTCGAGCAGTTTCACCTGCTCTAAAGGTTTAAACATTTCAACTAGTGTTTCCAAATGCTCCATCTGAAATCCCTTCTCTTTCTCCGACTCTGCTGACAACACTTCCCAGGGTTCTTCTGCAACAGCATGAGATTCATAAGCCCCAACACTTGTCACTCTGGTGAATGCTTTTCTTTCGCGTGCCATCTGCATGGAGCCGTGCTACCGTGTCGCTTCTCCTGCCTTGGGTAAGGATTGACCCAACGGGCTAGTCTGCATTTTGTGGGCCAAGGCAAGATTCTCCACAGCTGCAGGGACTCTGCCCTGCCCTTGTAGGGAGGGAGTGGAACCCCAACCTTTTGTCGCCGTATGGCTTTGGTTGCTTTGTGGTTTTAAGCACTTCCTCTTGGCAGAGGAATCCAGCTCTCTACACTCTCTACCAGGAACTGACTCATGGAAATGGAGTTTTCCCTCTGCGTGCCGGGAAAGCAAATGTCTGTATGTTGAAGAAGCGTGTGAGTGAATGTGCAGATGATGACAATTTCTAAATATGGGGGGAAACCCCATATTTGGCTGTTTTAAATAATCTTCTTGTTTTATGTACCAGCCTGTTGGAGGTTCAGCTACACTAAATCTGAGGTTTGTCTGCCTCATTGCAAAGCTGGTGACCGGAATGTGGTTGTCTTACAGGGAAGCGATGGCTGTTGGTGGATAGAGCTGCCCAGACACCATGGTGATAACCCTGACACAAAATACAAACCTTAGTCTTGCTGTCAGCTCTGTGCAGATCTTGTCCCATGCTGATGTGACATGGTGGCCTTGGGCCTCTCTGTCATCTACGCTTGAAACCTGGGGTTTGTGGATCTCGAAGCACAACCTGCCACGCGCTGGAGGCTCGGGCAGGCAAGTGCACTGTGCCCGAACGTGAGCTGGAGCGTGTTTGCACCAGCTGCAGTGAAATAGACTTAGGCAAATGCACTTCTATCTCATTTTTCTGATAGGCTCAGTGTGGATGCAGGCTGCTGCTGCTGCAGCAGATAAAGGGTGTCTTCTAGAGCTGTAGCAGCTAATCACGTTCCTGAACTGTGAACTGAGGGGCTCATCTTTCTTATAAGGAGAATGAACCACCTTGGTAGTGCTTGTGATCCTGTTGCAGGTAGGCAGAGCTAGAGTGGGCAGGGGTTCAGACTGAGATCATAGTGGAGTTCTAGGAGGCTCCCAGGTGCTCAGAAGCTCACAGGATGGTGTCTTTGCTCTGTTAGAACTGTACTGGCAAACCAAGCTCATTAAATAATGTGGGATTTCACCTGTACTGCCAAGAAGTTGGGTTTTTTCTAAGCTGTTTGTTTTCTCCCATCACAGGCTTAAGCACTCCAAACAGTGGAGCCTTCTCAGTATCCTCAGGAAGTTATTTCCCACCTTTAAAGATTAAATTAATGGAAATTTTTCTTTGATCTCACTCTTGGCTTCCACTGGCTCAGTTTTATCCTCTTATTCCTGGATGCAAGGGACAGCAGGATTTCTTGTGTCAAGGTTTGGAGGTTTTGCTGTTTCCCCAGTGGCGGGGCCGCAGTGGATGGCCAGGCTTCCGAGCAGAGGTGCCTTTCTGTTGTAAGCAGGAGACCTGCTGCGCTTTAGCTGGGCTGCCCGCCGACCCACCGACTGATCTCTGGATGCGCTTGTTTTGGAACACATCTCGCTGTTCAGGGACCAGCCCCAAAAGCTGATCCGTGTGCCGCTGCGCACGGGCAGGCTGTGCCCGGGGGAAACCCTGCAGCCCGGCTGCGAATGAGCTGACAAGCAGGTGAGAGCAAGCGGGGAGCACAGAGCGGGTGTGTTAGGCTCCCGAAGAAATGGGGGTCTGTGTGTGACAAACAAAGACAATTTCCATGTAATTCCTCTGGGCTGCAGCGCTGACGACAACGGTGGATGTTCATCTGCAGCATTAAACCTCTGCGTGATCCGGCCTGAATGACCCTCTTTGTTTGGGGCTGAAGCAGCAGGAGCACTGTCCGTTGGGACTGAAACACCAGTGTGGCCACATGAAAGGGAGGAGAGAGGGAGACTGGATGCTGGTAATACCTATCCTGTCTCAGCTCCTGTCTCTGGGGAGGTGTTCAGTGACCTTGGGAAGCCCTACACGGAAAACATGCAGTCTTCAAGCAGCTGTGCTGGGGGGTCATGGACAGTGCCTGTCTGTCCTGTCATTCACCTCTGCTCTGCCCTGACAAGGGAAGGAGGGGTTGGCTGCTGCTGCTCCCAGAGAGCGGGTGCAGAGGATCAGGCAGAAGGGACCCAGACTCTACCCACGAGGTACATCCTGCTCCTTCAGCTGGCTGGGGCTCCTCACCCAGCTCTGAGTCCTACCCGGCTGGGGCAAGGCCTCCTCCAACGCTAGATGAGGCCCTCAGAGGAGGTGAGCAGGGTAGGGGTGGAGACAGAGTGGGAGGGGTGGTGCAGGGCCCCATTATGCTGAGTTCATCTGGGTGTTATGTAATGGCTGGAATTCCCCCTCTGAACCTGTCATTCAGCTGAAGAGCCTTAGCAGGGGCCTGAGGCTTGAAAGGCCCTCCTGAGGGGACTCCTGGCACTCACTGGCCTCTGAAAAGCAGATGCCCTCAGTCTGGCAGCTAGCAGTCTCAGAAGAATGTTGCTGCATCCACCACCATCTTCTTCTCCACAGTCCCTGACTTCCTTGCTTGTTGCAGGATCATAGAATCATTAGGGATTGGAAGGGACCTCAAAAGATCATCCAGTCCAATCCCCCTGACACAGCAGGATCACCTAGACCAAGTCATACAGTCAGTCTGGGTTAGAAGGAACCAGAGGATCATCCAGTTCCAACTCCCCTGCCATGGGCCTAGATCAGGCCGGCCAGAGCCTCATCCAGCCCGGCCTTAAACACCTCCAAGGACTAGGCCTCAACCACCTCCCTGGGCAACTCATTCCAGGCCTTCACCACTCTCACGGTGAAGAACTTCCTCCTCACATCCAGTCTAAATCTACCCATCTCCAGCTTTGCTCCATTCCCCCTAGTCCTGTGGCTACCTGACATCCTAAAATGTCCCTCCCTGGCCTTTTTGTAGGCCTCTCTCAGATTCTGGAAGGCCACAATAAGGCCTCCTCTTCTCCAGACTGAACAGGCCTCATAGAGAGGTGCTCCAGCCCTCTGATCATCCTCATGGCCCCCCTCTGCACTCATTCCAGCACATCCACATCCTTCTTGTAATAAGGGCTCCAGAACTGGACGCAGTCCTCCAGGTGGGGCTTCACCAGAGCGGAGCAGAGGGGGAGAATCACCTCCCTCGACCTGCTGGCCACACTTCTCCTGATGCAGCCCAGGATCCGGTTTGCCTTCTGGGCCACAAGTGCACACTGCTGGCTCATGCTGAGCTTTTCATTCACAAGCATCCCCAGGTCCCTCTTCCCAGGGCTATAGTCCTGGTAGAGAATCACAGGATGGCAAGGGTTGGAAGGGACATCTGAAGATCATCTAGTCCAACCCCCCCTGCTACAGCAGGATCCTCTAGACTGGATCAGACTGGAGCATGTCCAAGCTGGTCTCCAGAATTGGAGACTCCACAGCCTCTCTGGGCAGCCTGTCCTAAAAGTCCTAAAAAGTACTAAAGCAGAGGAAGTTCAGCCAAGACCACTGCCAGGCAGCAGGTGACTGATGGTGTCTCCTCGTCGTTTACCAGGAGTGATTTGCAGACACTGACTGCAGCAGCCTGGAGAAAAGTGTGATGAGTAGGAGCCTGTTCTTGAGCCCCGAAGCGAAATGGTGCTTGGCTTGGGGACTGACCTTGCCAAACACTGTCATGGAAACCTGAGCTTCTCCTGTCTCGTCTGCTCCACTGTACGGTGCTCATCATGCCAGGTAAGTGAGAAGCAGTGTTAATTGCACTGTGCACTCCTAAGCTTCTTTCCTTGTCTTTCTGGAGGCTGATTACGAGAGAGAAAGTAAAGTGGGGATTATTGGGACCCTGCTGGAAGCTATGGTGTCAAAAAAGAGAAAGGAAACTCCTTGGAGGGGGGAAAATAGAGGGATTTGAACAGCTGACAGCAAGCCTCTGCAAACAAACCGGGAGAGTTAGGCAGCAGATGGACTAACACTCCCTGGGCTTGTGCCAAGGCATCAGATTGATTTTAAAGATGAAGCACCCACTGCCTGGGAAAGCAAGCCAGTAGTCCTGGGAGTAGGAGCTCTTCCTGGCAGCTGTTCAAACACTCACTGCTGCAGAGTTTGCTTTTGGTGCACCAGGAGTCAGTGAGAAGCACTGGGGACCTGGGATGTGACCATTGGGAGGGATGGACCAACAAAAGGATGATTTTCGAAAGGCTGATTGCCTGCAAACTCAATGTCCAGTTGCACAGGAACTGCAGTGTGCAATTAAAGGACCACGAGAGATCAAAGGGACATCAAGTCAAATCTGTGCCTCCCAGCATGGTGAGCGCTGGGTCTTTCAAGCAAAGATGTAGCCTTCTCTGGAGTTCAATTCCAGAGAAGGGATTTTTGATGGACCTCAGCCATAGACCTTGCTGTAGGTCACCCTCTATGTTCTGAAATATCCAGTTGTCCTGGATGATGTTAGCACTGTTATGTACACCTGCCATGATGTGATTGAACTGAACTTACAGGGTGCCTCAGTGAGGGGTTTGGATATGTGCACTGACAGACACCTCCTTCTCCCACACCAACTCTTTTCTTCTACAGAAATGATATGAGCTGGAGTGGTTTATTTTTACCTCCTGCACTCTTCTCAAAATGAAATGAAAAACTCCCTGTTGATGAAATAAAACTACCGAATAATAAAACATGTGAAGACTCTTCAGTAAAACAACCATTTTCACAGCAGTTCCTTCCATTGGACTATAGATGCACATATATGTCACAGAACCTGGTGGTCCACCTAATTTATGGAGGCTCTACCATGGGTCTTCCTCTTAATTTTTGATTTTATATGATTTGATTCTCTTCTAAGTATGGCATGACTGGTTTTATGTTACGTACGGCAAAGAGACTCAGACCCTGAGCTGCTGCTGGAATATGCCCTCAGTCTTGGATAGCCCCTTGAATGCAAGCTCCTGTAAAAGTTCATCGCTCTTTAGGCTGGTTGTACAACATGTGCAGTTGTGATTAGAGTCTATATTTAAGACTTGGCTGCCAAAAAGACTCCAGCAATGACAGGCTTACAAGTATGTCAGCAAAAGGCTGACACAAACGTGGGGTGGGCTGGGAGTGCCACACAACTTACACTCTGCCTTGAGGAAATGCCACCCCACACTCAAGCACAGGACCTTCTTCCACCTCTGTTGGTGTTGTAGTGAAGGATGCTTTTGTTTGTCACTCTGTCTCTTCCACCTACATCCCAGGGTTTCTGATGCCAGAGTTTTAGAGAGGGGGAAGCTAGTACGAGGCAGCAGGCCTTGCAAAACACAGCCGTGGCAAATGGAAAAAGCACTGGTCTGATACTGGGGATTTGGGAGGCAGAGGTGCGGCAAGGGACAGAAGGAGCAGCCTCAGCTGCTAGCTCGCACTGATGGAGTTCCCCATTCGTTTTGTTGTGCTGCGGGTTGTTTGCAGCCAGAGCAGTCTGGAGAAAACCAATATCCATCTGTCACTCAGACCTTCGATGAGTTGTGTCTTGATGTTTGCAGTGGTGTGTCTTGACTTTTGAGCAGCTGGGGTCTTGCTGAAGGCAGAGAACCTGATTGGAAAGGATTTTTAGGCAGGCTTTAAGCTAAGACAGACTTTTATCTGCCTGCTTAGCTGACAAGCACAGGTCTGGGGACTAGTGATTTGGCCTTTTACTGCTGGGGCGTTTGTTTGAATGCGTTCCACGCAAATAGCATGACAGGCTCTACCAGCTGCTTGGTCCTTTATGACCTTGTATAAAATAGCCATGGTGATCCCTAGAAAAGCCAGCAGGAATTGAGAAACAGAACCATTGAACTCAGGACAGCTATCACTTGAGCACTCACTAAATGGGCATCTTTCCAGATTTGTCCAGTTCAGTAAGAAATCCTTCTTCTGGTTCCCCAAAACAGCATCCCATTAGCTGGAGCCCTTTCTTGGTCTGCTTTACTACAAGGCTGCTGTCAAAATATTTAAACAGAGGGTGCTTCCCCATTATAGTCCCCTGTTGTGTCCTGCCTGTTTTACACCACTGAGAGCAGTGGAGCTGAAACAACCTGGTGGCGAGTCTGGTCCCACTTTTGCTCTATTAATGGTTTTCTAGAAGCAGGAATGCCATGGTAACTGATGAGAAGAGCATCAGGTAAGAAGTGACAGGTTTCCAAGTGGTAGCCAGGCACGTTAGGGGTACGGGTGTTTACTGGCAGGGAACAAAACATTTTTATGATTCATGGAAAATAAATGTAAACATAAAATGGTTTTGTTTTACTTTCTCCTCGCCCAGTCACCGAAGACACTTGATTTAAAATGCTGCCTATCTGCTTAGAGAATATAAATGTTTTCTGGGCCCATTCTGGTGGGGAGCACCAAAGTCAACACAGAGTTGTGCCCCAGTGCAGTCTGTGGAGTTCCTTTGCATTTGCACTGAATTGTGGATGAGCTACTGGCTCATGAGAGCAATCAAACTGATCGACGTGGCTGGAATTGGAAATTCCAAATGCTTGCGCCGAATGGTTTGTGAGCAATCTACAGGCTAGGAGTTATTTGTGGAAAGTATCCAGCAGTTAATTTCAAATCCCATATACATTTGAGACGTTCATAAGCTACTTGCAGACAATTTGCAAACAGAAAAAGAGGCTAAAATTCATCAAAATAAATGATCATCCATGAATTATTCATTTGGCTCCCATCAATCATGCCAAATGTCTCCCTTGTTGTTAGTCTTTGCAAAGAGATCAGGGATTGAATTTAGCTTAGAGACAGAAGTATGCTTTCACCCCTAGAGGTGCTTCTTCAAAGCAAACTAGCAGCTTGTAGGTGATGAGAATAAGAAAGCTTCAGCAGCACAAACCGTTCCTGCTCTGTGGATAAACAGCAGAGTTTAGCCAATAGGGCTGTCAGGCAGGCTGCTTCCACCAGGACTGTTTTCACAAGAAGCAACAAAAACCAAAACCCAACCCCAACCACCAAAACAAATCCTGATTTTGAAGGGTAGAGGGAAAGAAACCATGTGGGGTGTTTGTTGTAAACAGGAAACTTGTCTTTCAGCCCATTGTGGCAGCAGGCTCAGGGTAGATTTGCCTTTTTAGGTGGGAAGGAAAGAGTAGAGGTGGAGGCTGGATCAGAAATAAGAGCAGGTACCATGACCTGAGAGTGTTTCAGCCAGAGCATGGCTTCTTTTCCTTGTGTCTGTAGTCAATTCTCGGTCATGGGCACCTTCCCCTAACTAGCAGAAGGGGGACAGCAAAAATAAAGCAACTAAGTGGTGTCCATGCAACATGTTGGAATAAAATCATAGAATTGTCCAGGCTGGAAAAGACCTTCAAGATGGAGCCTGACCATTAACCCAGCTGTACAAAGCCCACTGCTAAACCATATCCCCAAGCTCCACATCTACAGGGCTGCAGTGGGAGGGCTCTGCACCACTCTGTTCAGTAGAAACTATATCCCTCTACAGCTGTTTTGGGGAGCAAAGGTGGCTAATTAAAGGGAAAAGGACTCATTCACTGCAGTTTTGCTCAGGTTGACAGCAGAGAAATATAGCTGACACCAGCTGCATTTTGATAAATGGCATCGGCTCAGCGCAAATAGGAGCACTAAGAGTAAATAAGCTGTCTTACGATAGAAAAAAAGACTGAGATTGATTCAGAGGCAGTACAGGTAGCAGCATAAGCCCTCAGCACTCGACAGGCCCTCGTACGAGGCTTTTATGACTTGGGTTTAGTTGCAGCATGGATGTATTAGCCCTGCTTTTGCAATAAAGGCAGTGCTGTGGTTGCATGTGCAGGGACAGGTCCAACTCAACCCTCCAAAGCATCAGCCTAGTGCCTGGGGTTACAGCTTCTACAGCTCAGGAGAAGGAAGTAAGTTGGACATAGAGTCTGTGAAGCTGAAACGCCGCTGAAAAACCTGAAAGAGGGGTGTCTATGCAATACAGCTGATAAGAATGTGTCTCCAAGAGATCTCTGTGCACTTGAATTTACATCTTACGCTTTGCTGCAAGGTGTTTACTGGACAACCATTTGGCTGCATTTAATTTAGACAAAACTACCTGTTGTCTTTGGGCTGTTGCTTCTAACATTGGTTTAGCACTGAGGAGCCTGAGCCTCACTCGGAGGCTGGCTCTGTCCCATATGATGGTGATGATGATGGAGGAAGGGTAGGCAGGCTTGACTGAAGCTGCTCTGTTGACACCGCAACGCCCTTGTGCTGCTGGGGTCTGTGCAGACCTCCAAGGCAGTGCTGAGGGGGAAATAGGAGCAGGGCAGGATGTCTTTTCCCAGCAAGGATCTGTTGTTGTTTTGCTCCCTGGGGCCTCCTGCATTGGCTGGCCATGTGCTGGCAGCAGGGGACAGCCCTGTGACCCAGACAATACTCTATGGCCTCTAAGCTGGGATGCAAGACACCAAGATCTAGGGCAGTGCTCTCATACTGCAACTGGTGGTGACAGAGTGGGGGATGCTGGAGGCTCAGTGCTACTAAATTGCTTTGCCATTAGTGACACAGGCTCCGGTACCTCAGTTATCTCGTGTTTCGTTTTCAATGCGTTTGCTTGCAGGCGGCAGCTTCGCAGTCTTACTTACATTGCCATAGAAACAATCTTCTTGCATTCCTCTGTTTGTTGTGCGTTCTTGTTAAAGGCTCTTTCTTCTCTGCTTATCCACTCCATCTTTTCATTTGCTGCCACTCTCCTCATTGTCCTTCCCCTTCCCTCGCCTCCAGTATCGCTACAGCAAAATATTTTTCTCAGTGAAGTTACTCAGCTCAGCCTGTAGAGCTGTCAAAACCTTCCAGTGATGTGCCACGTGGATGTGGAAAATGGGGCGAAGTGTGTGCGAGTGCAGGGGTGCCCACAGTGCTGGCGTGAGGAGGAGGTGGGGAAAAGTGTGATAACCTGACATCAGACCATTTGCCCTTGACAGTAATGAAACCAGTTTGAAGTTTACTTTGTGACCACGGAATGACACTGCCCGTCAGATATGGGGCTGTGGGCCTCCAAGAGATTCCTTGCCTGTTTCCTTTATGCTGGGAAGGAGTGCTGCTTAAAACTTCTGTACTTTGATTACAGCAAGACAAAAATCTTGTGGGGCACATTGATTAGACAGAGTTTATGATGAATCACTCTCCCTAGTGGATTGTGTTTGATTGTTTGCTCTAGAAAAGGGAGAAAAAGGGAAAGGAAAAACATTTAGCGCTCTTCTGCTTGCAGAGCGCACAGGTTATATCTGGCTTCCCTTCTCCTCTGCTCCTGTTGGCAGGAAGTGCTCAAGGAGAAAGAAGAGCTATTCATTTTTTTTTAAAGAGGAAGCAAAACCATTCAGTGATGTGTAAACAACTAAGTCTCTTTCTCTCCATTCCTCGTGGGAGGATGCTCTACTGCTGGCCAAGGGACAAGCAGTGATGGATCCAGGATTGCCAAGCACTGCAAGTCCAGTACAGGGCTGGAGACGGAGTCCTCTGTCCTCAGATACAGGGCAGGGCTTTGCCCACCAGACTGGACACTTCTCTTGCACTGGTGGAGTGTCTCTCAGCAGTGAGCTGGTGTCACTGGCTGCGGGACTTGAGGACTAGCTTGTCCAGCCTCTGCTGTGCTGCGTGCAGTGGACGAGGGAAAGGAGGATGTCACCTGGGCCTCCTCATTACCTCTGCCTGTCTTTCCTTTGTGTTCAAGAGAAGAGTCAACTGCTTTGCACTCTTCAGTGACATCTCTTATTTAAGTTCCTCTTCCTCCAAGATGCAGCTGTTCCTTATGTCAATGAAGCTGTGACAAGCGGCCAGGGTGTGTAGGAATCCTAAAACTCTGCTTGTCTTGCATGACAGCAGGATAAACAAACACAGAATTTCTGTGTGGGGAAGAATTTCAGGGTGGGGAAGAGGAATTAACAGCTCTGAGAGAGTTTGAATTGAGCATCAGAAAGTCACATATGGAGCACAGATTCAGTTCCTTCCCTCCCTCCCTTCAGCAAATCCTTTAAGAGCACCAAGTGCAGTGATGATGGGGTGGGTGGAGAGTACAAAAGAGGAATGTGGGACAAGATTTAGCTCCATTCTTCCCACCCCTCAAAGCCAAGGGAGCATGCTCAGCAGAGTTTTTGATTCTTGCTGGGTTTCTTCCTTTGCAGCAGCAATGCACCAGCATCTGATCTGTGTATAGTACATAGTTATTAAGATCAAACGTGGCAGTAACAGCACGTGGCAGTCTTCTCTTTTCTGAATCAATTTGTGCCACGTACGAGGCTTAGTCCTGTCAGATGAAGTGAACTGTGACGGTGTCTATCCATCCATCAGGACAAATCAAGCTATCTGGACGTTTACTCCGAGGACATTTTGCTGCATTAAACATTATTTGTTTTCCCTTTGGCAGAGTTTCTCTGCTTTAAAATGTCAGAGAACTCTGGGGTCACCAGGTCCTTCAATACTGAGAGAACTGCATTGGTGTCATCTGGTAACTTGTACTTTTCATATTTGGCTTCCCTACAGTGGGGGGAATTTTTCCTTCTTCATAATTTTCAGTTTGGATTTCATGTACAAGAAGCTGCTTTGCTCACATCATGGGTGCATATTGTGCACAATCTCACAACTGACCCGTAAAGATGCTCCAGGTGCTATTAGCTAGTGGCAACTATTAGTGCTGCTGGCTTACTGGTGTGGAAGAGCAGGAGTTTTAGGATGAAAGTGTGCACCACCTAAGTGGTGGTGATGCAGTGGAAGTTCATGATTAGAGGTGAGACACAGTAGTGGAAAACAGAGGGAGGCCCCAAAACTTTTGCTTGGAGCATCCAAAGTGTGTGTTAGTGCTAGAGCAAAGCACCTTTGCCCTTCCTGGAAGAGCAGGGCCAACCATGGGCTGCTGTATCCCGTATATCACCAGCAGAACCTCTTATTTCTAAAGATACATGTGAAGGCTAAAGTCTGGGGTATGATTTCCTCCCTTTTATAATTCCATTTGAAGTGGCAATTACCATAATCTGACTCCCAGGTGGTTTTTTGTGTAAGAACATAATTTCTGTACTAAGGAAGCTCATGGTACTTGTTCCAGCATCGTGAATCCATAAAACTCTTTTGAACCTCAGCTGCAGCTATTGATAGTTTTTGTCTCCTAAGTTATTTTTCCTCTGCTATCCCCTCTAGAGACTTAATTACACAAGAAGCAGCTATAGGAGGGATCAATAATTGACTCAGAGCAAGTGATGCTTCCACATGGCTGCATGGTGGCTGTCAGCACTTTCTGGTGTTTGTACCATTAGGGGAGCATCCTGACCAGCTCCAACCTGCATTTCCATTGGCACTGGGCTGTCAACAGGTTTATCGATGTGCTGAACTACAACTTCCTTCTGCTTTATGCATCCCTCTGTGATAAGAGCAGTCATGCTTAGTGAGAAGTTGCTGTAGGAGAGCTGCTCCCTGCTATCACATCCATCCAAAAAATGCAAAAAGCTGTCTTTACTCAGCAGCTCAACAGGTTTGGCTGGACAGAGTAGAGCACAATAAATCCTTTTGATGAGCCCCTGGATGGTGGGTGACAGGTTGTTGTTCACATCTTGTACCAAAGTTCTGTTTTCACACCACTTTGACCACATTGTGAAAGCCACAGGGCGTTGTTGGTCCTCCAGTAGTAAACAACGTTTTGCTCACAGAGTAAACAGTCCTTTTGCACCTCCCTGCTGGAGAAGTGGTTCTGCTGGACACAGAAGGAATGACCTCAGTTTCTAGCTGGACATTTAAGATTTTTTTTTTAGTGAAAATGTTCCATTGCTCATTCCAAAGATGCTACGTGACACACGGCAATGATGTCTTCACCAGCACAGACACTGCTGCTCTTGAAGGACTCAGACCTTTAACTGCACATTGCTGAGTGAGGCCAAGCCTCTCCTTCCCTGAGCAGACTCTGTGGAGCTGTCATGAGCCACCTGGAAACAGTGACTGTGATCTGGGTTTGTAGCTGGGTAAGAACACAAGGAAGGTCTCGTGCTGTGCAGTACTATGGTGTGTAGAGAGGGACCGTAGGCTCCGTTTCTTACTCACTGTTGTTTAAAATGTTCTCCTAAGCCATAACCTGTAGTAAATCACCCTTTTATCCCCTGGTGCTTTACCTAACATGTTTCATTAAACATCTCAAATTGAATGTCTGGGAAAGTTTACACCTCCCACAAATTCTCCTTTGTTAATAGCAGAGTCATGTAAACAGGCATGGCTTTATGAGATCCATTGTTCCAGTACTGCGGCTTCTGAGCGGGAAGGACTCGAATCAGAGTAACTCCGTCCTCATCTTGGTGCAGTTTCTCTTCTGACCTCTTCTATTGTGGAGAAAAACATCAAAGACACCTCAAAATAGATTTGTGTAGAAATGGTTGCAGCTTGCATGTGGTGTGTTCTGGGGAAGCCTTTTGAGTGGCACCTCTACGAACCAGTTACAAGCACCAGTCTCCTCCAGGGGCTGAGGCGGCCACTGAACTTGCTGCCTCAGTGCCTGTAGTGCCAACATGCAGTCGGGGCACTACCAGTGCAGAGGTCAATCAATACCCCGACGTGGTGTGAGGCAAACAGAAGCTGAAATGGGGCCCCCAGTAGGACAGTTCTCGTGGTTAAACTGGGCAAACTCAAGAGGAAGAAGAAAGTCTATAAATCATGGAAGGAGGGGATGGCCACTTGGAATGATTATAAGTCAGAGGATATAGAGATGCAACTATGAAAGCCAAGGCCTCCTTGGAATTAAACCTTACAAGAGAGGTCAAGGACAACAAAAAGGGCTTCTTCAAATACCTTGCAGGTAAAACTAAACCTAAAGGCAATGTAGGCCCCCTGCTGAATGAGGTGGGTGACCTGAAGACAGAGGATACACAGAAGGTGGAGATACTGAACACCTTCTTTGCCTCTGTCTATACTACTGGAGGCTGTTCTGATGAGTCCCAGACCACTGAGGCCCCAGAGGAAGTTGGGACAAAATAGGAGTTTGTCCTGGGTGATGAGGACTGAGTAAAGGAACACTTGAGCAATCTGGATGTACATAAATCAATGGGCTCTGAAGGGATGGGCCTGTGAGTGCTAAGGGAGACACCGGAAGTCTAGTCCACTCTCCATCATCTTTTCTAAGTCCTGGGGATCAGGAGAGGTGCCTAGAGACTAGAGGATAGCAAATGTCACTCCAATCTTCAAAAAGGGTAAGAAGGAGGACCCAAGTAACCATAGATTGGTCAGCCTCACCTCCATCCCAGGAAAGGTGATGGAACAACTTGTCCTTGGTGCTGTCTCTAGGCACAGGGACAGTCAGCATGGCTTCACCAAAGGGAAGTCATGCTTGACCAACCTGAGAGCCTTTTATGAGGGCATAACCAGGTGGATGGATGATGGCAGAGTGGTGGATGTGGTCTATCTTGACTTCAGTAAAGCATTTGACACGATCTCCCACAGCATCCTCGCAGCCAAAATGAGGCAGTGTGGTCTAGATGATCGGGCAGTGAGGTGGATGGTGAACTGGCTGCAGGATAGAAGCCAGAGAGTAGAGGTCAATGGAACAGAGTCTAACTGGAGGCCTGTATCTAGTGAAGTGCCCCAGGGGTCGGTGCTGGGACCAGTCCTATTCAATCTACTCACTGATGACTTGAATGAAGGATTACAGTGCACTGTCAGCAAGTTTGCTAATTACACAAAGCTGGGAGAAGTGGCTGACACTCCAGCATGCTGTGCTGCCGTTCAGCAAGACCTAGACAGGTTGGAGAGCTGAGCAGGGAGAAATTTAATGAAGTATAATAAGGGTAAGTGTAGAGTCTTGCATCTGGGCAGGAACAACTCCAGGTACCAGTATAGGCTGG